>VSMD01109512.1:0-10899 GCA_008750895.1 Mirza zaza | reverse complement strand
GTAATCTTCCCCCAGCCTCCTGCCCGGTTTTACAACCCAGAAATGTCTTTCTCAAGGGTCTGTGAGCTGTCTCTTTGAAATGTAATCATCGAGGAAGACAGAGCCCCTGTCTCCCAGTGTCTACGTGAAGGCAGGAGCCTGACTTTGCTAAGTGCCAATTGGCAATCACAGGTGGCCTAATCACTAACGCCCAGTCCAGCATACTCCAGTACTCTTCCACTAGCTCACCCCAGTGCTTAAAAACTGTCCCGCCTTCAATCTGTGTCACCTCCTCCAATAGTCTTGACCCCTATTGCAATAGTCTTGAATAAAGTCTTCCTAGCCTGTTTAATTCTGCCTGGTGTAATTTTTCTTTGACAAGAGGAGATGCTTAACAGAGATTTTAAAAATGCATTGAAAGACTAAAATGTTAAGCAAATCATCCACTTGGAAACTGAAGCCACCCTGGATGGGTCCAGCATCAGAGGCAGAGGCTATGAGTCAGGTGCAGTGAATGAGGGCAAGTGATTAGGATCTTCACAGGTGACCGTGCCAATGAGAAGCAGGGGGAAGATCAGGTCTGAGAGCTGTAGTAGGGAGGAAGGCAGCACAGACTCAGCTGCAAAGATTGAAATCAATGGCTTCCAAGAGAAAAAGCAGCCTCTGCTGAAAAGGCATAGAGAAACTCAGTATCTGAGTCTAACCAGGTTAAGTCCCTGGACTCGGGGGAAAAATGTAGCCGTAGAGGAGTGTGTTAATTGCCTGATGGGTATTCCAAAATGAACATATTTTAATAATAAATAGAAGATTTTTCAATTACTTTCATTGCCTTGTTCTTACTATCATCACACTTATATAATTATTGTCTTTTATTTTTTTGTTGTTGTTCTGTTGAGAATGTCTGCAACCTACCCTACTAAATTGCTCTTTATTTTTAAAAGTTTTCACAGCAATTCTTGTTCATTTTTCCTTCCAGAGATATTTTAGAATAATTTTATATGGATCTCAACATTTTATTACACATTTTTAATTAAAATAGCTGTAAACTTAGGAATCAACTTTTCCTGCTTCTAAAAGTTTATTCTGAAGAAATAATCATAGATATGAATAAAAATTTATATGCAGGTGTTTGTTACATCATTTTTAATATCCCAAATTAGAAACCATTTTAATACTTTCAATAGGAGAAACCAATTTTGTAAGAGTTGTCTTTCTATAACTAACACGACGCATCTGCCAAATTACTTAAGGGTTTTTCTTTTCTAAAAGACAATAAAGATTTATAAGAGTCGTTTGCTAAGGAAAAGAAGCTTTATTTTTCTAAAACTCCTCATATTTGCATTTCCATTGATATTTTTAGTTATATTATTTTAATTTTATTTCTTAACACATAATTGCTTAATTGAAAAACATTAAATTTTATGTTTACCTTATATCTAGAAAACTAATTAAACTCTGTTGTAATATTTAATAACTTTTTATTTATCTTGGATTTCTAGATATAGAATATCTTCTTCAAATATGAACAACTTTGATTTTTTTGTTTAAAATCATTGTATGTTTTTCTTTCTTGTCCTAATGCTTTAGGACAGGGATTTTTAGATAATCCTTATTTTCTAATTTTAACAGAAAATCCTAGCATGATGAACCACTGCAATCTTACAGGCTTTTATGTTGTACAGTCAACTCTTGTTACTTGTGGTATTCACATCCTACAAAATTGCCATGGACTCTGAATTAGTAAGAGCTGAGCTACTGCTCCTGGAGAAAGTACAGGGTTAGCTTTCTACAACCCTCTGGTTGTAATATGTTTTTGTTAACTGAAGCGTCATTTGCGTTATAGGTTTGTTTGTCAATGTCCTTGTAAAACAAGCCAGTTTCACCAGCACTGAAAAATCTTCTCCTCCACTTGTCCTTTTCCTGTTTAACACTTAGGAGACTCTTTTTTAATTTTGTTTTTATTTCAGCATATTATGGGGGTACAAATTTTAAGGTTTCCAATAATGCCCTTGCTCCCCCTCACCCCACAAGTCTGAGCCTCAAGCAAGACCATCCCCCAGATGGTGCACATCTCACTCTTTATGTATATATATACCTGCCCCCCCCATTACCCAATTAATGTAGTTCCTATGTGTCCACTTAGGTGTTGCTCAGTTAATACCAGCTTGTTGGTGAGTATATGTGATGCTTGTTTTTCCATTCTTGGGATACTTCACTTAGTAGTATGGGTTCCAGTTCTATCCAGGAAAGTATAAGAGGTGCTAGATCACCGTTGTTTCTTAAAGCTGAGTAGTACTCCATGGTATACATATACCACATTTAATGAATCCACTCATGAATTGATGGGCACTTGGGTTGTTTCCACAACTTTGCAATTATGAATTGTGCTGCTATAAACATTTGAGTGCAGGTGTCTTTTTCATAGAGTGACTTTTGTTCTTTTGGGTAGATGCCCAGTAGTGGAATTGCTGGATCAAATGGTAGATCTACTTGTATCGCTTTGAGGTATCTCCATATTGCTTTCCACAGAGGTTGCACTAGTTTTCAGTCCCACCAGCAGTGCAGGAGTATTCTTTTTTTTAAGTTCCACAGCCTCCGGAACTGCAGAATGTGTCTCCCCTGCTGGCCACCACTACTTTCGAAAGAAAACTGACCAAGATGCTTCTTTCAAAAAGTTATTATTTTTATTATCAGCTATCATCTCATGAACCCATAAATTGAGCTACTTTTCCATCTTTTCCACAGCTTCATAAGATAGATGTTACTTTAGCATTTTCCGAGCAGCTCCCTGCACAGATCAATCCATTTTCTCTTCTTTTTTTCCTGGATGTGTCATGGAGCTCATGGATCATGCTTGAGTTTAGCTTACAGAACACATACATTTTCTCCTGAGTACTTTTTTTGTGTGTGTGTGCATAGGTACACTAGACCTAAGCACTTTATGCTCAAGGCCATTTTAAGCAGCAAAATCACTAACAAAAAGCATAAAAATGCAAAATTGTGGAACTAAATAGGCCACAAAAAGGTACTTGTTTATAGCAAAAACAGGAAGGCGGAGTGTCTAACCTCGTTTGATCTCAACTGGGAATATGCATTCTAACGACTAGCTTTGCTCACCTCTCTCTGCATCTGTAAACGACCCTGAGAGCACTGTGAACATTAATCTGGGGGTGACAAATCATTTTAGTGGGTAGACAAACCTGTAAACACGGGATCCATGAATGAGGGTGGACAGTATGGTCAGATGGGTAAAACTGGCCTAGTAGGCGAGAAGATGATAATTACTAAAATTTCAAATTATGCCTAAATAGCACTGAATGGTCTACAGCAAACAAACTTCTAAAGTGTCTGTAAAGACACAGACAGATTAAAAGTAAAGAGGTGGAGAATGACATACCATACTGACATAACCAAAAGAAAGCTGCAGTAGCTATATTAATTTTAGACAGAAGACTTTTCAAAGCAAAGAAAGCTATTGGGACACAAAGTACCATTACATAATGAGAGAGGTCAGTCCTCCAACCACACACAAGAAACCTGAATGTGCATGTGCCGAGAAGCAGAGTGCCAAAAGAGATAAGGAGAAACTAACAGAAATGCAAAGAGAGTAGCTGAATCCACTGTCACATCAGGATAGCAGCCAAGAGCCCCAGTGGGTGGCCGGGAATCCAGTGAGGACGGAGCTGAACGAGCAGCCCCATCCACCAACTGGATCCAACTGGCTCCTGGGAAACACTTAGGGCGACGGCAGCACAACACACGTTCTTCTTACGCTTGCATGGAACATTCACCAAGACATACCACATTCTGGGCCACAAAACACACCCTAACAAATTCAAAAGAACAGAAATCATACAAAATACTCTCTCAGCCCACAGTGAAATTAAACTAGAAATCAACAACAGAGAGAGAACTGGAAAATCCCAAACATATTTAGATTAAACAACACACCTCTAACTAACACACGGGGCAAAGAAGAAGTCTCAAGAGGATTTTTAAAAATTTCAAACAAAATGAAAATGAAAACACAACTTTTCAAAATGTGTGAGATACAGTGAATGCAATACTTAGAGAAAAATTTATAACGTTGAATGCGTATATGTGAAAAAAAGAAAGATCTGAAGTCAGTAATCTAAGCTTCCACCTGAGGAAACTAGAACAGTAAGAAAAATCTAAAGTAAACAGAAGAAAAGAAATAATAAAAATTAGAGTAGAAATTGATGAAATTAAAAACAGAAAATCAATAGAAAAAAATCAATGACGCCAAATGCCGTTTCTTTGAAAAGATCAATAAAATCTATAAGCATTAGCCAGGCTAACTAAGAAAAGCAGAGATAGACACAAATCACTAATATCAGAAATAAAAATGAGGCTATCTCTACTGATCTCATAGACCTTAAAATGATAAAAATATATATAGGAACAACTCTCAGAACACACATTTGATGGTCTAGATGAAATGGATCAACTCCTCCAAAGACACACTGTACCCAAACTCATACAAGGAAAAATAGACAATCTGAATAGGCCAGTATCTATTAAAGAAATTGAATTAATTAATGACCTGACAAAACAGAAAGCCCTAGGCCCAGGTGGGTTCACTGGTGGATTCTACCAAACTTTTACAGAAGAAATACAATTGTTTACAATTTCTTTCAGAAAATAGAAGCAGAAGGAGCACTTTCTAACTCATTCTATGATGACAGCATTACTTTAATACCCAAACCAGAGTAAGACATTACAAGAAAACTACTGACCAACATCCCTCATGAACACATATGCAAGAATCTTCAAAAACATTATCAAATCAAATATAACACTGTATAAAAATAATTATACTTTATGATTAAGTGGTATTTATTTTTCATCTATGCAAGGCTGGTTCAACACTCTAATATCAATTAATGTCATCTATCACATCAACGGGCTAAAGGAAAACAATCATACGAATATACTGACAGGTGTAGAAAAAGCATTTGACAAAAAGCCCTACACCTATTCAAGATAAAAACTCCTAGCAAACTGGGAATAGAAGGGATCTTCCTCAGCTTGATAAAGAACATCAAAAACCTACGGCCAGCCTCATACTGAGGGGTGCAAAAGATCAGGAACAAGGAGAGGATTCCTGTCCACTCTGCACAGCACTGAGTGTTTCAAAAGAGAATAATTTTGACTTGTGTGCTCCCTCTTCAAGATTTAGGAATGTAGGTTAAAAATGGTTCCACTCGACCAGGACCTCACAGGGCTGACCTGACAATTACATACATTAATAGATACGAAATAAACACAGTTCTAAGAATGCATGGGCAGGTGTAAGTAGCTTCTAACGGTGAGGGACTGGAAAGCAGACAGCAATATTTGGGAATGTTAAGTGAGAAGTGCTCCTTTTTAGATAATAAGTGAATTTTTCTATAACTTAAGGCAATTTCTGTTGAAACTACTCATTTTCTTTTACTTAAGAATACACTTTTGCTTTTGGATTTTTCTAAATAAAACACAAGAGCCGGGGAAGGGAAAACCTTCGTAATGGCCTTTTTCAACTGCACTCTGCCAGGGCCCTCAGACTCTACTTTTAAAGCATTTTGAGCTGTGCTCTTGCTCCGGCGAGCTGCAGCAGACAGTGAGCAACCACAGCCAAAGCCCCAGGAAATACTCAGCCTAAATCACTGATGAGCAACAGGTTACGATGGTCAAAATGAGTCCATATTCTGACCCTGAAGTTGCAATGACAGGAAAATTGAAACTGGAGCAAAGAAAAACTTTTCAGTGAACAGATTGCTGTGATCTGTAGTTTTAAACCAAAAATTGCACTCCGGAAGAAAAAGTTAATTTGCAACTTTTCATTACCTTGTCTTTATATTTTTTCAGTGATGATTTATATTTTAAAAGGCACAAAAGCGTTGCAAACTCCTAACGTCGACTTTAGAGAGCACACTCAAAGTTCTTTCTTGTTTTCCTAAGGGCGCTGCCAGTGAGCGAGACACGCAGGCGAGCCCGGGGGGCGGCCTGTCTTTAAAGCTAGGAGCTTGCTTTCTCATGAAGGCTTTGCGTGTCTTATGCAAACGTCTCTTTTATGCTGTCTCTGTTTATCTTTGTGCTCTTCAGAAGTCTTCTTAAAACAGGTTTTGTTTTGGGAGACCAGATGTTTCATACCTTCATATCATATCTGAGAGATTAGATCTTTTGAAGGAAGACCCGAATGATTTCCCTCCTTCTTCTTTCTCTATTCTTTTCTAAACTCTAGTCTCATTTATTATTAAGCACCTGCATAGGAGTTCACCACGCTCTAGGAGTTCACTACGCTCTAGGAGTTCACCGTCTAGTCGGCAGCGGAGACGAAAGCTAGGGCAGCACACAGAAGGTGGGGCCCAGGAGGCAGGTGGGGGCCAGGAGGCAGGTGGGGCCCGGGAGGCAGGTGGGGGCCAGGAGGCAGGTGGGAGCCGGGAGGCAGGTGGGGACCGGGAGGCAGGTGGGGCCAGGAGGCAGGTGGGGCCAGGAGGCAGGTGGGGCCCAGGAGGCAGGTGGAGCCAGGAGGCAGGTGGGGGCCGGGAGGCAGGTGGGGACCAGGAGGCAGGACGCTGTGCGGCTGGCACAGGGGGGACCAGGTAGAGGCAGCAGCGCCCACAGAAGGACTCAGAAAGGGAGGCTCATTTGAACAGACCCTTGAAAGAAGAGAATTTGGATGAAAAGTAGATGAGAGAAGAAAATGCCAATTTATAGAGATTAGGCCAATTAGGCCAATTTATAGAGATGTTATAAAGAAATAAAATAAAAGCAGAGCCATTTGAGGGAATAGCCAGAAGTTTGATTTGACTGGAAGTGGAAGTAGCTAAAAAAAAATTGCTAAAAGTAAAAGAAGGATGTTTTATCCTAGATGGAAGTATTTATTTCAGTTTGGGATGTCATGTAGTGGTTGGTGACGAGGCATTTAAGGATTTCAGTGAAGCTTGTCTACACTAGATTTGCGACGTCTCAAAGGCAAGTCTGCTCACCACTGTTGTCTTCTTCTATCACTTTGCTTCTCGTTCCACTCCTTTGCCCGGTTTTCTGTTTAATGTGCGTCTGCCTTTTGTAAGTCATCAGCTATTTTACGCCCACAGTATAGTCTTCCAAGAAAGTCAAACAAAAGAAGTGACAGTAAAAGCCAGGGGAGATGATGAGACTCACCAAAGCCTTGCAGGGCCGCCCCTAGCACCTGGGCATCGAGGACAGGGTTGAAATCGGGCGCCGGGAAGATGGTTCCTTGCACCTGGTGGAAGAGGCCATGAGAAGGAGATTGTCGTGATGCACATCAAAGCTTTCAACGCTTTTTACAGATAAATGAAACCAAAAGTGTCTTCCGTATGTTGAAGTTACGACAAGACATACACATGAGTCTACTAAACAGACGTCCTGATTGTGTGAGCTGTAGACAGCAAATCTGGTTGAGTTTATTTTACAATATCCATTGGGCTCTGCCATGTCACCGTCTATTTTTCAAACAGGAAGCTGTGACATTAGAACCAATAGTGGAAACATGCAGCAATCAAACTGAAAATATTTGTCTTCTTAACAAACAGTACGTATTTTCTTAGGAATTGGAGATTATTTTTTAGGAACTGAAAAAAAGAACTGTATTGGGGCAATTCCTGTCATTAACAGGAATTACAAGTGGCACTGGCCAACACAGCTTTTTTTTTTTTTGCAAATAAGGGGCCCTAAAATCATATTAGAAAAAATTGATATGTTTGAATTTGGATTATAGGATTCACAAAAATCTAGGTGATGTAGACACGGCAGAGATTATTCAGCGGAAGCTCATAGCTGCAGAGGAAAACACAAATGCCTGACAGCCATTCCATTTCAGTTCTCTCTCTCACTGATAATCCGATGGCAGAACATTTAAGGCACCTTGTGGACCCCGTGGTTTATTATTTGAGACAGAGCCAGCCAGGACTAAGCACTATGGGGCCACACTCAGCACAAGAGAGCTGTCGATTAACGATTATTAATATTAAGCAGGACAGCTCTCCCGTTTGTTGTCCGTGTGTCCAGAAACATTGGGGGAAAAAACGCCTTCCTGCAGCAAGTGAGTCTCCTGGGCCTCCAGCAGGACTCAGATGTTCCCCGAGCTTATCCGCAGCAACTCAGTCTTGGCTGCAGAGTGTTCCAGTGCCCAGCGTCTAGCAGTTGAAAATTACGTAGTTAATGAGAACGAGACTAAGCCATGATTTCCATTAATAGTTAAATGAATACACATATGCCCATAGCAAAATATTTATCAAAGAATTTGTAGAATTAGGAACATAAAACTGAGACTTAGATTCAGTTTGGATCCCATTTCACTGATATTAATGAACATAAAGTTGTCTATTTGAAGTATACCAAAAACCATATAATGATTGTGGGGTGGCCGTATTTTCAAACTTAGAAGTATAACTACGTTAGTGGCATGAAGCAGATTCTTTCAGTCGTTATACTTATCACACTTACTGTTTTGCGGTAGGAAAACAAAACAGAAATAAATCCAACAGACAAACATGAATTAGCCTGGAGAAGAGGGTTTAGGGGAAAGAGCTGATCCCAGGTGACAGGGTGGAAATTCACCCCAACCGGGTGCATGGACAGGTCCGTCACCTGCTAAAACCTGGTAGTTGAGGTGCATGAGATGCAAGGCAGAGCTGGGGGGTGGAAAGACAAGATTACTCTCAGACATCTAACAATTTTTAAGTAAGAAAGTGATACAATTTGATTGGAATTCCAGTAGTAACAATTTATAGTAATGTAAAGGGTGAATCAATACAGGCTGCAAGGGTGACTAATTTAGAATCCCATTGGAGATATAATGTAGACCAGCACTGAGGCAAATATTTAATAACATGTTTTCAATAAATATAGACTGCTTGGTTAACTGAATTTAACCCACTAATTTTGTGACACAAATTTTAACTGAAGCTAGTAACAGTGGTTTAACCTGCAAGTCAGAGACCGTTGTTTTGGGTGTTTTTCATAATTTATATCTTTAATACAATGCCTTTTTTAATATACAGGTTCCTATTTTGTTCTGGTCTCAGGACAAACTGGCAATTTTGAACAAATGTACATTTTTCAATGCGACAGTGAAAAATAACGTGTGTGCATGTATTAAGATTATTTTATTGTTCTTGCTCTGAAAATGGACGGGTTTAGAAATAGTATCGCTTGTCTAAGGCAAAATAAATTCTAATGCCTGTCATTTCAATTTGAATTCTTACCACAAGTGAATCAAAACATCATCTTTGCTTCTAGTCATTTACGAATTTGGGTTTTGACAGGGGAATAAAGAATCCTCCCGTTTTTAGAAGACAGAACAAATAGCCACATAGACTTGCTATGCAGAAAAGCATGAGCACTTTGCACCTAAAATTTGTTTCTAGAAACTACCTCCCCCATCCCATGAATAGATTTCTTAAACTGACAGAAAGATTTCACAATGATCAATATTTGGGACCGAGTACAGACTGAAAAAGAGTCCCGCACATTTTGCTCATGACGTTGATAAAACTATTTTCACCATCTCACAGCCACAGGCACATCCGTAAATGCCCCGGATTCCACCGATCGCAGCCAACCTGGCGGCCAGGACCCATGGAGCCACAGCCTTCCAAGTGCAGCATCCCCCAGCCACCGCATTCTAACCCTTTTTCCCAAGTGGCTTTTGAGCCGCATGCACCTTGACAACCCGAGGACCTCGAGACGTTTAGGGTTTGACGCGTCAGCCGTGGGGCCGGCAGTCTGACCCGAGGGCCCGGCTGGCCTGGAGTTTCAACAGGTGACGCGGTGTGCTCGAAGCACCTTAGTTTTGGCGGAGCTGAGATCGTTAGATCTCTAGTTAATTTAGGATTTTTAGAGCCCTGGGACGAAATTTTACAGAACTCTTTGGGATTCCCTTTTCGTAGGTCCCTTCCCTCAAGCCAGGCGCTCACTCAGCCTTGTCCCTGGGGCTCTCGTGGGCCAGACCCGAACGGTCTACACAGCCTGAGGACCTGCAGCCTGACCCCCTCTGCCTCTCATCTCCCGGAGTTGCTCCGAAGTCTCCCATGGCTGCAGACACGACCACACTGAGGGCGAGTTAACAGCACAGTGCTCCTCTCCTTCCCCTCCCACAGCTGGCGAGCCCCTCGGCCCGGTTCCAGGGTCCTGTCCCCCCGGTGGTCCCGTGTGACTGCCCTCCCTTCTCCCTCGCGTGGCCCCCTTTCCACAGGCCTGCCCCGCTCCTCCTCCCTGTCCTGTCCAGCAAGCTGCTGGGGACAGCCCTGCGCTCCCCTGCGGGTGGTTTTACCGCCGAAAACGCAACATGGGACGTATGCTCAGCGAACTCAAGGGTGAAGAGGGTGAGTTATATCACAAAGTCCAACAGAATAGCACGGAATCCGGAGGGAGGAGAGAATCTTCACGTGAGAAACGGAAAAGAGTTCAAGGGAAGGCTTTCTGGGTAGGGTTGTTATATTTGTTTTTGCGTGTGTGTGTATGTGTGTGTAAAAAACATGTTTCCTATAAAGAATGTAAGCAATGCAGAAAACAATAAGAAAAAATTAAATCTCACTACTCAGAATTAACAATCATAAACACCGAATGCTATAAAATTCAAATGATAAATATTTTTAAAAGAAAAAATTATTTTTAAACAACTTTTTGTTAAAGAAACAAATACATTCAATGAAGTACAAAATTTTAAGCATACAGCTAACTGAATTATTATATATACTCTAAGGTATGTGTGCCCTAGATCAGGATAGAAATCAAGAACTACTTTTTATGAGATGCAATTTGGGATAAATACTGCTTAAATCCAATGAAAAAAGATTAATGAAGAAATATCAAAAAATTTTACTACATTAAAAAAATCCATTTTAAGCACTAGAAATATTATTCTTTAAAACATTACTTTCAGGTTAAGAG
>VSMD01109508.1:0-10199 GCA_008750895.1 Mirza zaza | reverse complement strand
TCTGGGAGGCCGAGGTGGGTGGATCATTTGAGCTCAGGAGTTCGAGACCAGCCTGAGCAAGAGCGAGACCCCCGTCTCTACTATAAATAGAAAGAAATTAATTGGCCAACTAATACATATAGAAAAAATTAGCCGGGCATGGTGGCACATGCCTGTAGTCCCAGCTACTTGGGAAGCTGAGGCAGCAGGATTGCTTGAGCCCAGGAGTTTGAGGTTGCTGTGAGCTAGGCTGATGCCACGGCACTCACTCTAGCCTGGGCAATAAAGTGAGACTCTGTCTCAAAAAAAAAAAAAAAAAAAAAAGAACCCTAAAGCTTAAGTTCAGAACTCAGCCTCTCCCAGCAGCTGGGGGCGGTGCGCCTTCTGCCCCGGGGGAGGCTATCCACGTGAGGGCCCCCAGGCGGCTACCTACACTCTGGGGCCTCCCCTGCTGGCTACAGGCCCCTCTGCGCCCACAATGAAGTAAGACTTCTGTCGAGGGAAGTCCCTGAGCAGCTCCAGGTCCGACACCAGGTCCAGCACGTAGTCGTGGCCGGCCAGCTCTGCCCACTGGACCCCATTCTTCATGGCCACTGTCCAGCCCCGCCAGCTGTCTGCCAGCCCCCTGGTGGCAGCATGCAGAGGGATGGAAATGAAGGACAGAGCCATCAGGCGCTGCCTAGGGGAGCCCCTGGGATGTAAGCTAGACCCCAAGCATGACCAGGATGGGCCCTCTGGGACCTTAGGGGATTTGGCCTCCTGCCCCGCCCTTCCTCCCCAGGTGCACAAGAGTATGCCAGGTGGGGCACCCTAGGAGCCAACCTGTGCCTCAGAATGTCTCCAGCCACCTCTTCCCCCGTGCTCCAGGAGTGCACCGGGCAGGAGAACTGGTCACCTGGGGCACAGCGGTGCTGGGCTCAGCCTAGGGCATCTGCAGTCCAGCCCGGCTGTGCTTCCCTGCCTGCCTCCTCTGCTCAGGTGTCCTGACTCTTGTCCTGGACCCCTGTATTGACATCCTCACCCCAGGCAGGGTCCAGCCCCCACACACTGACTTCGTGCAGAGGCCCTTCTCTGGCTCCAGGACCTCCCGTGGCTTCTGCCAAGCCCAGGCCCACGGGGTCCTGCCGACTCCAGCTGCCCCTCCGTGCGGGCGGGAGGGCAGGCCACACGAGGGGCGGGGCAGGCAGCTTACCACTGAAGCAGCCCACGTCCAGCACCATGCTGGCCTTCTCGTGTGTCGCTGTCCACTCGAGCTGGGTCGGGGGGAAGGTGCGGGCAGCCCCCGCGCCCTGCTGTTGGGCCCGGCCCATGGCCTGCATGAGGCGATGCTGACACACAGCCTGGAAGCCGTTTCGCCCGTAGTCAGACACAAACCTGTTGGGTAGGAGTTGGAGCTAGGACCGAGAGGGATCTGAGGCAGGGGGTGGGGGTGTAGGGAATTCTGAGGTTGGTCTGAGAAAGGCCCAGCCTAGTCCAGACATCTAAGCGGAGGTGGAAAAGGCCCCAGGCTAGTCCAGAGGGTCCCACGCTATAGTCCAGAGCTTCGGAACAACACTGGAGGGGTCTCAGGCTAGCCCACGGTTCCGAGGCTAGCATAGAAAAGATTTCAGGCTCGCCCAGAATTCCACGGCTAAACTGAAAGGGCCCTAGGCTAGCCCAGAAGTATCTTAGGCTAGCACAGAGGTCTGAGGACAGGCCAAAGAGGTTCCAGCTCGTTGGAGCAAAATGTCATTGACGGGGTTGGGTCTGCAGCTGGGTATGGGCAAGAGCACGACTCTGGAGGACTCTGCCTCATTCTCTCCCCGACGGCCTGGTGGTCATCTGCCCTCTCTCAGGCTCTCCTCCGGTTCTCACCTACAGCAGAGATGGCTGCGAGGGTTCAACTGCATCCGGGCCCAACGAGCTTGAACCCTCCTAGGGACAGGCACCCCTCGGCCCCCCTGTCCCCACCCCACTGCTAGGCCTGGCCAGGAGGGCAAAGGTGCAGCCCACTGTAGCTGCAAGAGGGAACCTAGTGCCATGCTGCATGGCGGCTGAGGTTTCACAAGGCTGGCCAGTGACACCCACCTGCTGCACGCTGGTCTGAGTGAGGCTTTATATGCTTGTGGCTCACAGCCACTCTGTTAGATGGGTCCTGCTACCGTCCTCAATTTATAGGGGGGAAACAAGTTCTGAAAGGGGCAGTGACTTGCTCCAGGCCACACACCAGGTAAGTATCAGAGCTGGATTCACACCCAGGACCTGCCCAAGCTCTTTCCCTTGTAAATCATCCTTCCTACCCAGCAGTGACATCACTGCCATAGTTATGCCCACACAGCACTTGCCATCCGCCCGCCTGTTCTGACCACTTCACATGTGCTCACTACAGCCCGTGAAGTCGGTATCATTACACCCATTTTACAGATGAGGAAACTGAGGCCCGGGGGGGTTAAGTAACTTGCTCAAGGTCACACGGCTCATATGTGGCTGAGCTGGGATTTGAATCCAGACTGCCTGAGTCCAGCACCCATGTGCTAACTGCCCCATTACACCCCCATGCAGTGAGAGATCGAGACTTTTTTCCAAATTCCCCACACCTTGGCCCTGACCTCCTCTGAGTTCTGGAAATCCTTCATCCAGTCTGACCCGACTGCGACCCTCAGCAGTGGGCCTGGCCTTCTTTCTTGCCCTGAGCCCGACAGACACGCCCAGCAGCCCTGGCAGCCTCCCGGCCTGAGCTTCTGAGCACAGAGGCCTCACTCCTGGCCCGGCCTTTAAGATTCCTACTGCCAGGGCCACCATCCCTCATGCCCCGGCCCTGCCCGGCCCCACTCACTTGAGGAGGTACTTGCTGAAGCGCGAGGAGGGCGCGAAGCCGCTGAGGCAGGCGGCCAGCAGCAGCCAGCCGCGCTCGGCGTTGTGGGCGTTGGGGTTGCGCCACACCTGGTTGGCCAGCTGGGCCAGGATCTCGTCCCGCAGCTCGGGCACTGCCAGCCCCTTCTGCACAATGTAGTTCCCGAAGACAGTCTCCTGGGTGCCACGCAGGCGGGGGTCGCCCATGAAACGCAGGATCTGGGCCACAAACAGACTCTCCTGGGCCTCCCGGAAAGTTGCTCCCATCAGTTCCACCCAGCATGTACCCCTCTCGCGTCCCTCGCGCGTGTCCCCTGCCTGTGTAAAGGCCCCTCATGCTACAACATAACTGCCGCATTCCATGCCAAACGACCAGGCAGTTTGCCCCAACTATGGGAAAAACGACTCAAAGTACATGCTGACTTTCTCTCCTGCTCAGGAACCTTCCATGGCTCCCATACACCCCAGCCTCCTCCCTGCACCCCTGGCCTCCAGCCAGTCCCTCACCTCCTGCTCTACCTAGGCCCCGGAGGGTTCTTTCTAACATCCAGATACGACCGCATCCTTCTCATGGAAGCCAAGGCTCCCTGGGTCCCCTGGGACGAAACCCGAACTCTGGGTCTGTAATCAAGGCCTTGCCTTCCTCTCTGTCCTAACCGCCCAATTTCCGCTTCTCTGTGCCTTCTCCACCCTCCCTGCATGGCAGGTTTCCCTCCAGCTCAAATGCTCCCTCCTCCAGGAAGCCCTCTCTGACTTGGCTCAGGGCTGAATTAGTGGCCTCACTGGACTCCCTAGCCTTGGTGCTTCCCTCTGTCCACGCTGGTGGCACTGCCAGGTCTGCTCTGCCACCCCCCTCAGCCTGGGGAGTTGTTGAGGAGAGGACCTAGGTCTCTTCTTGGTGTCCCTGGGAGACTCCGGAGAGGCCCCACGGCAGCCTTTCTGCCAGAGAGATGGCTGGGAGAAGAAAGGTCGCCTGTCCCCAGAGTGGAGGCCAGATCACCCCACTGACATAAAAGTATCTCCTCCAAGGAAGAGGCGTGGGGGTCCTGGGGGAGGCTTGGGGAGGGCAGCACTGGGCCCTCATGCCTGGCCTCATGGGCAGGGACCACGACTTGCAAGGTGGGCTGGGGCAGACCCCATACCAGCTTAAAGACGCTCACGGCTTCCGCATGCTGCTCGGCTGGCAGCTGCATGAGGGGTGTCCTCAGGGGCACTGTCAGCATCCCAAAGGCAGGTTCCTAGGGGCACAGGGCAGGCACATGAGGACACAGAGCCAGGATTGATGGGCATATCCAGATCCACCGCCCTGTGCCAGGTGGGGGCTCCAGAGCCTGTGGGCCTGTCTCCACTACATGGATGGGGAAACTGAGGTCAGTGAGGGGCCACACTGGCCCTCAGCAAGCCAGTGGTAGGGACGGGATGAGTCCCCATCTGGGACTTTCCTGGAGGGCAGGGAATTAGAGCAAGGCTGACGTGCTGTAGCTCCACCAAATGCTCAATTTCTGAGATGTTTCCAGACTGGCTGGGAAACAGCCCTGCCTGACCCTCCGCCACTGCCTGGCCTGCTGGGAGGGTCCCGATCCCCCACGGTCCAGCCACTGAAACTCACACCCAACAGCCTGGGGCACAGCCAGGCGCCAGCACAATGTCAGCTCTAACTGGTCAGGGCTCGCTGGCCAGGGCGCCTTTGGCCTGTGCCAGCCCTTACCTTGAAGTGGCACCGGACAAACTTGGCCATGGGGAAGTTGTTGATATCCAGGGGCAGCGTGACTCGGGGCTCGGCCTGGAGCCGGGGACTCCGCACAGGAGCCACCCTGGGTGCCTGGTGCAGCCTGAGGCCTGTGGAGAGAGGAGGGCATATGGCGCCTGCCCCCCTGCCCACCCGTGCCCTCCCGTGCCCTCCCTCTGCCCAGTGCTTGCCCACCTGCCGCTGCTTGCAAGAGCCCAGCCAGCTCGGCCGGTACCTCCAGGTGCCCCACGGCCACCACCTCCCGCTTGCTCAGCTCCTGCAGGAACACCACATGGAGCAGCGACAGGCCTGCCACACCCCCGCCTGCTGGCCTCCCTCCCTGGCCCTTCTGCCACCCGGACCCCCCACACCCACCTCCTGCTCCCGCAGCCGCGCCTCCTCCACCTGGCGCCTCCGCTCTGCCCTCAGCTGCAGGAGAGCAGACGGTCAAGGTGGGGAACGGCGGGCAGAGGCCACGCAGGCCTAGGGCCTGGGTGGGCACACAGGCAGCAAGGGGGCAGCTTGCCTGCCATCTGAAGGTGACTTCACAGATGGTGTAGGGGAGGCAGAGGTGTGGCCAGAGAAACAGGGAGGGGACAGGAGAGAGCAAGAGGCAAAGGGCGGAGGGAGGAAAACTGTGGGGACGAGAGAGCACAGGGTATCTGCGAAGGGGCCGAGCACTGCGTGATGGAAAACCCTCCTCTGCAGCGCCACAAAACCTTCAGGGAAGGCTGCGCATTTCTCCAGCGCTTTGGGAATTGCATTTGTCTTTCTGGAAGCTAGTTTACATGACAGCGGGCCAAGAATAGCGTGAACGTAAGAACAAAACCATAACCAGTGATGTTCAGGTTGCCAAATTCTAATCGTACCCAATTCCTGAAGACCCCACCATGAACCCAGCACCGGGCCAAATCCCTCACTTGCAACTTCTCACTTAACTTTCTCCACAATCCTAAGGTGCAGATGGGAAATTGAGGCCAGAGAGTTACCAATGTCACGCAGGCAGTGAGTGGCAGAAGGTGGATTGGAACCTAACAGAATCTGAGGCTAAAAGTCTCCTCGGGGGTGCTAAGTGCCTCCTCCCACCTTTGCTGCTCTCTGGGCCCAGATGGGGCAGGGCCTGTACCTTGAGGTAGCGTTGGTGGCTCATGTATGCATGCACCAGGGACCGGAACTTTACCAGACTCCTCCTCATCTGCTGATAGCGTTGCCTGGGGCAGGGAGACAGGGGTTAGGGACTGGGGCCACACGGTGACAGGCTGGCTCAGGGCCAGAGATGCCCCTGCAGCCTGGCCTGGAGCCAGTGCCCACACTTCACTCTGGGGCCCTCTGGCACAAAGTGAAACTGGAGCTCAGAGAGGGGCACTGACTTGGTCAAGGTCACATGGCGAACTAAGTCAATGGTCCCAACCTTTTTGGCACCAGGGACCAGTTTCAGGGAAGACAATTTTCCCACAGACCAGTTTGAGGGGGGAGGCGAGTGATGGGGAGCAGCTGCAAACACAGATGAAGCTTTGCTCGCTTGCTCGCTCACCTCCTGCCCTACAGCCTAGTGCCTAAAAGCCGCAGACTGGTACCAGTTGGGGAGCACAGAACTAGGTGGCAGGGCCCGGATTACACCTGCCTGACCATGCATTTCCCATGAGGTTATAGCCTCAAGGTGCCTGAGATGCAGAGTAGGGCCCCTCTCAGCCAGATGCATTCCCACCCACTAGTCACAAGGGCACGGGGCTAGGTGGGAAGGGCATCCAAAATGAGAGACACAGAGAAACTGACCATGCAGGGGCCCCCACCCTCAGCTTGCATGCCTCCAGGGACAGGGAGCTCAAGATCTGAAATCAGGCATGGCCTCTGTGAAGCCTGACCATGGGTCTCCAGGGAATCCTGCCTTCTCTGGATCATACCTGGCAAGGTAGCCACGGGCCCGGCTTTGCAGCAAGATGATCTTACGGCGCAGAGAGCGGAAACGCCGCTGGATGAAGAAGCCTCGGAGGCAGCGCTGCAGCGTGAGGGCTGCCAGATTCAGGACATGCTCCCGCATGCTTTCCAGGAGCTGGTGGAGGTGCTCCTTAAGGAACAGCTGAGGGCAGGAGGCAGGCACCGAGGCAGGTAAGAGCCAGGAGGCTGGACTAGGGGCCCCACCCTCTCTGGAAGTCCATGGCGACAGAATAGACAGGGCAGCCTCCTGGAGCTGGGCTGGAGGACGGGCTGGGTTTGGAGAAGTGGCCAAAGGTGGTGGTGAATTAGGAAGTGGGAACCGCTGGAGCAGAGGGCTGGAGGCGGGATTAGCAGTCCATGTACCAGAGTCACTGGGATTGCTTCAGGGATAGCAGTCTTCAGCTTGGACATTTCTGACTCAACAGGCTGCAGTTCTAGAGCCCCTGAACTTGGAATCTCCAAGGGCTGGCTGTGGGTGGGACTCACCTTGCTGACCCCAACGCGATACATGTTTGGCGAGACTGTGCACAGGCGACTCAGCACTGACACACACATGTCCCCATTAGCTGGCAGGCTGTGCTTGAGGGCCACTAGACAGCGGTACCTGTGGGGGCCCAAACTCAGTGTGGGGCTTCAAGACCTACCCCAGGTGCCTACTAGACCATGGGGTTACCACCCCCAGCCCTTGTGTCCAGGAGGCCCAGTCCCAGTGGTGGTTCCACTCATAGTGTGTTCTAGAGAGAAAAGGGCACTCCAGCCTCAAGACTCTTCACTTCTGGATGTCAGAAAATTGTTGTAATAGATGATTTTATTAGAACAAGAAACTTTACTGCCATCTGCTGGAAATTTGTTATAATAACTATTAAAATCACTCCTCTTTTTATCATCCCAGATACAATAAAACTATGATAAAAGGTAAATTAAACACTCTGGGAGGCCGATGCGGGTGGATTGCTCGAGGTCAAGTACGAAACCAGCCTGAGCGAGACCCCATGTCTATCAAAAGTAGAAAGAAATTAATTGACCAACTAAAATATACATATACAAAAAACTAGCCGGGCATGGTGGCGCATGCCTGTAGTCCCATCTACTCGGGAGGCTGAGGCAGGAGGATCACTGAGCCCAGGAGATTGAGGTTGCTGTGAGCTAGGCTGACGCCACGGCACTCACTCTGGCCTGGGCAACAAAGTGAGACTCTGTCTCAAAAACACAAACAAACAAACAAAAAGGTAAATTAATACATATATCTCCCTCGCAACACCTAGCATGTTGTGATCTTGTGTAGTGTACGACCTGAGCACCTGTGCACGGCAAGCCCTGTACTGCCCGGGCTATGTGTTCCTGGGGCCATGGCGGGCTACGCAGGGCTACTGGGGCTCAGAAACCACCCTGACCAAGGTACCTGGCGATGAACACCTGGAAGGGCAGCCGCACCGGAAAGCCCTCCTTGCGGATACGCACGGTCTCCAGCAGCCCTGAATAGCGCAGCTGCGCCATCACTGCGTCCCGCTCAAAGAGACCTGGCTCCTGTAGGGATACCCAGAGAGAGAGAGTCTGCATATTGGCCCACTCCTGTGCAAAGGGAGCTATCGGTGGTGAATGATCCCCATGGCAGGCTGGGATGATGGAGGTCCAGAGAAGCCAAGCCACTTGCCCAAGGTCACACAGTACAGGGAGGAATATCTGGCTCTCCCAGAGGCTTTAGCTCTTGTTTACCTTCTTGTGGTTGGGCTTCAGGCAACGCACGAACAAGGGGTTACACCTGGCAGTGGCAGAAGGAGGGCAGTGTGAGGCCTCAGAAAAGGAGGGTGCTCACCCACCGAGGGTCACAGGGTGGGTTAAAGGTGAGGCTGGGTGATCTGTCCCCCCACCTCTCCATCTTTTCCACCAGATCCAGGAGCGACTGCTGGAACTTGGCGGCCACTGTGTGTGCCTTGTAGAGCCGGCTCACGGAGCTGCTCTTGCCCAGCCGCTGAGGGGCAGCCTGCGGGGCGTGGCTGGAGAAGAGGTGTGCCACCACCTGGGCAGAGGTTTGCGGCAGGCAGGTCAGGGTCAAGACAATGAGAGATGGGATGACAGGTAGGCAAGACACAGACAGAAACAAGGAGGGGAAGAGAGAGAACGAAGGGAGTCAGGTGTCTGGACTGGAGGGATCCGAAAACTAATTGGAACCACCCCCCACCTATGCCCACCCCATTCTCTGCAAGGCATCTGTCCCGCTCCCATGCTTCTCAAAACAGGGGGCTCAGCACCTTCCACGGGACCCATCCCATGATTGGGCTTTTGTTCCCTTCAGTATGGGGAACACACAGTCACTGACCGTGTCACGTGCTTGGCCCCGAGGCGGCCTGTTATACACATGGCTATGAACTCTGGCAATGACCTCAGGAGGAGGGTGCCCAGTTCAGAGGAGGAAGCAGAGGGCCAACAGGGGTGGTGCCGAGACCCTGGGCTCTGTCATAGGGCCATCTGCAGGCTGGTAGTGGGGCTGGGATGCACGCCTCCTCCAAGCCTTCAGGGGACTCAGTTTGTGTCCTCCAAGCTCTGCCCGGGGCCTCACGGCAGCACCTGCCCAGGAGGGCTCTGGGCAAATAGACAGAAGCGAGCGGGCAGCGGCGGGAGGACATCAGGGCGGTGCTTGGAGAGCTGTCTGGCAGGAAGCCAGGCGAGAATGAGCCTGGCAATGGGGCAAGTACCCGGCAAGGCCAAGGCTGGGTGGGGACAGGGCTAGGGGTGGGAGCAGGGCCAGGGTGCGGGTAGTCAGAGGGCAGCCCGGGACCGTGTCTGGCCACGGCTAGGGAGGCAGGACTGGGCAGCCCGAAGGCCGGGGCGGCCGGCGCTCGAGGTGGGGCCAAGCCTGGGGGCGGGGGCCGAGCCGAGCTCGAGGCGACGCTCCTCACCCGCGTCCGGCTGCGCACGAACAGGTCCAGCACGTCCTGGCGCACTTGATCGTGGTTCTTGTCCAGGAACTTGTGTACCTGAAAAGGGGGAACAGCGGGCGGCTCAAGCTGGACCCTGCCCACCTCCACCCCACGCAGCCTGCGGGGCAGCGTGAGGGAGAGCCCATCCCAGAGTACATCAGCTCCTCCGTTCCTCCCTCCTCGGGGTCAAAGGCTCACATTCCCCAGGTAATCCTGGCCCTGACCCTCCAGGCCTCTGTCTATTCCAGGAGGGACTGGACCTTCCCCGCTGCTGTAACTCCTTCTCCTCGAGCCCCTCCTGCTGGGGAAGGAGGACATTAGCTAAGGCTTCATGTGACCAGTCTGGGTCTTGGCCCTGCCCTCAGTGGAGGACATTGAAAAAAATAAGGCCCAGATGGGAACAGAGGCTTGGAATCCTAGCCTGAGACACTTCCTGGGCAGGAATGTGCCTTAGATAATAGTGATGAGGGTGACCACAGTGACACCACTGTTTTTTTTTTTTTTTTTTTTGAGACAGAGTCTCACTTTATTGCCCAGGCTAGAGTGAGTGCCGTGGCGTCAGCCTAGCTCACAGCAACCTCAAACTCCTGGGCTCAAGCAATCCTGCTGCCTCAGCCTCCCAAGTAGCTGGGACTACAGGCATGTGCCACCATGCCCGGCTAATTTTTTCTATATATATTAGTTGGCCAATTAATTTCTTTCTATTTATAGTAGAGATGGGGTCTCGCTCTTGCTCAGGCTGGTCTCGAACTCCTGAGCTCAAATGATCCGCCCACCTCGGCCTCCCAGAGAGCTAGGAT
>VSMD01109507.1:0-11188 GCA_008750895.1 Mirza zaza | reverse complement strand
GGGGGGCCGTGGGCTCGGGGAGTCCCCGGGGGGCCGTGGGCTCGGGGAGTCCCCGGGGGGCCGTGGGCTCGGGGAGTCCCCGGGGGGCCGTGGGCTCGGGGAGTCCCCGGGGGGCCGTGGGCTCGGGGAGTCCCCGGGGGGCCGTGGGCTCAGGCTCCCACGTGGCCCTGACGCAGGATCTAAAGACCAGCCGCCCGGCAGCACCAGGCCCCACGCTCCACAGCGTCCCTGAAGGCTGGCAGGCGCCGTGGGGCCGCCCTCGGCCTCACCTCCCTTTGCGGGCCAGGAAGCCGGGCCGGGGGCTGAGCAGGCGTCTGTCTGGGCTCAGGGCAGCAGCCGGCACAGACCCCGTGAGAGCCCAAGTCCGTCAGGTCCCGGAACCCACGCTGGGAAACGCAGGGGCCCCACCCCGTGTCAAATGAGACGACAGGCACCAACCTGGCCCTCGGACACCCCTCCACCCCGCTTGGCCAGACAGCCGTGGTGACGGGCGCCCGTGGAAGGAGGGCTGAGAAGCCCCGCATGGGTGGTGCCCGGGCACTCTCGCCAACGTCTCTCACGGCTCCCGCGCACAAACCAGGTCTATGGGGCCTGGGAAGCCCATTTATTGCTAGGGGCACAGACGTCGCAGAGCACCGAGAGGAAACACGTGTCCAGGGAGGGAGGGTCCTCACACGTTTAGCCCGCTCTCGCCTCCCACGCCTGGGCGCTGGGCCGCCCTCGGGCTGGGCCGCCTTCGGGCTGGGCTGCGCTCCACCTGCCGCGCACGGGCCCCGAACCCCAGGCCCTGGAGCGTCTGCGCCAGGTGCCTCTGGCTGGGGGAGACGCACAGGATCACCAGGAGCTTGGCGTCGCCTCCTGTGAAGACAGAAGGGACCACAGGCAAGGGCAGGGAGCACAAAAGCTGCAGGCACTGCCCAGGCTGCAGGGCTAAGAGCCGCCGGGCGCCCTCGGGGCGTGGCTGGGGCCACCTCTCGGGCGGGCGTGTGCCAGGTGCCCGGCCCTGCCAGGTCCCACCACCCCGTCCAGGGTTTGGGGCTGGGCGAGAGGGGTGCAGCTGCTCTTCCCAGTGGGACTCTGCCCCCTCAGAGCTTACAGACCCGCCTGAGGTCACGGTGGGCTCTGCCCCCACCCAGGTCACGGGTCACGGTGGGCTCTACACTCAGCTCAGGGTCATAGGTCACAGTGGGTTTTGCCCCCAGCCCAGGGTCATGGGTCACGGTGGGCTCTGCCCCCACCCAGGGTCACAGGTCACAGTGGGTTCTGCCCCTAGCCCAGGGTCATGGGTCACGGTGGGCTCTGTCCACAGCCCAGGGTCACGGGTCATGGTGGGCTCTGCCCCCACTCAGGGTCACAGGTCACGATGGGCTCTGTCCACAGCCCAGGGTCACAGGTCACAGTGGGCTCTTCCCCCAGCCTAGGGTCACAGGTCACGGTGGACTCTACCCCCATCCCAGGGTCACAGGTCCAGTGGGTTCTGCCCCCAGCCCCTTGCCTCCCCAGCTGTGAGGTTTGTATCTCTGTCTCTCAGAAACTGAATCCACAAGAAGCAGCTGTGAGCAGCTCCAGCATTTACCATTCGGAGATGCCAATTTGCAACGAGAGTCAGAGAAAGAGCCTAGAACATTCCGCCCTCTGTCACTCCCAAGCTGGGAGGAGCTGAGTTCTGTGGGGGCTGCTTTCCCTGCCCTGGCTGCGTCTGCACTGCCGCATGCCCTGCATGTCCTGCGGGGCCCAGGGCTGCCCGGGATAGGCTGGCGAGGACGCCCAGTGCCAGGACCCCCTGGCCTGGCTGAGGCCGCTTTACGTAGTGACAACTGTTCCCTTCTGTCCTCCTCTCCCTGCCGACTGTCACAGCGCGGGGGACACGCCAACCCCGACCCTGCTCTCACCAGGCTGGACTGCTCAGCCCCACACGAACGCCCTGGCTCGGCCGGCTCAGTCTGCGCTTCCGGCTCCGGCCGCGATAGACCCACAGGAGCCGCGGCACGAGCAGGTGCGCCGCCCGCAGGAGGGACGCAGGGGCAGCCGCCGGGCTGCGAGGGGAGACGCGCCGGGAGCCACCGCGCGGGAACTCGCCCCCCCCACCCCCGACTGCAGAAGACAGGCACCACCAACACGCCCGTGACAGCAGCCACCGATGGACGGGGACGGACAGGGACTGTGGCTGGGACCTGGCTGAGACCGTCCCCCAGGAGGGGCCGGGGTGTCTGGGACGTGTGGGGCCCCTCTGTTCTGGGGCACAGGGGGCGGCCTGGTTACCGAGGGAGTCCTGGAGGAGCCGGGTGAGCCTGCTGTTCCGGTAGGGGACGTGGCCGCGGCGCTCCCGCAAGGCACCCAGCACGTCCGCCAGGGCCGCCAAGCTGCGGTTGATCCAGGAGGCCTCCCATAGCGCCGGCCCGGCGGCCCCGGACACGCCTGGGAGGGCAGACAGGAGACGCGTGTGTCCAGCCGTGAGCCGGGAGGACAGCGGCCTTCTTGGGGGGCCGGGACGTGGGGAGTCGTCACGGGGAGCCCCACCCAGCGCACCGGCCCCACACGGGAGGGGGGCTCGCGCTGGGGCCAGCCTCCCGGCACCCAAGGCCGGCACTGGGACCGAGGATCCGCCGGGAGGTGATGGGACTTACAAGGACCGCAGACGGGAATCGGCCCAGCCCCCGCATGGCTCCCTCCACACCCCACGTCCCGGCCGCTGCAGACACCGCGCCACGCCCTCACCTGCGCACTCACTGCCCGCCAGGTCCACGAGCTGCAGCTGGGCGCATGTCCGCTCCACGCAGCCTGCGGGGGCCGGGGGCCGGGCGGGGCCGCACGTGCTCCTCCTCCTGCCCTCGCCCGGCCCGGGGTCTGGGCAAGAGGGAGGACAGATGGGAAAAGGCCCCACATCAGTGCCCGGAAGCTTCTGGAACTTCACCCCGAGGCCCCCCTGCCACAGGGAGGAAGGAAGGGGCTTGCTCTGCGTGCGACTCTGGACACGACACGGAACGAAAGGGTCGGGGTGACAGCTGCAGAGTCCCCAGGGGACACGGGGCAGGACAGGAGGAGGGAAGCAGTTCTCTCCGTGGGAGTTGGACTGGTCATGCCGCGTTTGTCCAAAGAAGACTGAGTTCTTCTTAGAAGGATTTGGTTACATTAAAATTTAACCAAATTTTGGCCGGGCGCGGTGGCTCACGCCTGTAATCCTAGCACTCTGGGAGGCCGAGGTGGGCGGATTGCTCCAGGTCAGGAGTTCAAAACCAGCCTGAGCGAGACCCTGTCTCTACTATAAATAGAAAGAAATTAATTGGCCAACTAATATATATAGAAAAAATTAGCCGGGCATGGTGGCGCATGCCTGTAGTCCCAGCTACTCGGGAGGCTGAGGCAGGAGGATTGCTTGAGCCCAGGAGTTTGAGGTTGCTGTGAGCTAGGCTGACGCCACGGCACTCACTCTAACCCGGGCAACAAAGCGAATCTCTGTCTCGAAAAAAAAAAAATAATAACCAAATTTGGTTAACTAAAATTCCAGTCAGGAAATCGATGATCCCTTTTAGAAATAAATCCTACACTCTCTGTTTGACCCTCCTGACTGATGCGTTCTTCAATTTGACGTGTGCGTCAGTTCCGGAACGTGCCGTCCCTAAACCCCCTCTGAGAAAGATGTTTCTAAACCCCAACACTCTCCCCGCAAAACTGGGAAGACACACGTGACTTTTTAAAAGAACGGGAAGCGCAGTCTCGTCCCCCCGTCCCATGGGCGCCCTGCAGACGGCCGTGGCTGCTGCTCCCGGGACGTCCCCTGCCCGGGTGGCAGTCGTCACCACGGCGCCGGCGGAGGCCACCGGCTTCAAGTGCCACGGCGGCAGGAAGGACGAGGAACGTCCGAGGGCGGCGTGAGTGCTCAGTGACCGTCACCGCCCTGTGTAGACACGCTGTCCCGGCCTGGCTGACACTGTAGCCTGGCCCGGCCCCGGGTCTCGGGCGTGTCCCTGGCACCTGAGCCTGCAGAAGGGCGGGTTCTCGGGGCCGTCCCAGCCCCGCGGAGCCCGAGAGATGGGGGTGCGGTCCCGCGTGTGGCCTGTGGTTCCCGCAGCTAAAGCCCGAGGCGTCCCCGGCTGTCACAACAGGCGGGATTTTTGTTGCCAGACCGGAATGACTGTATTGGCCGTGTGGCCTGTAACTGACGCTTAACTGAAAGGACACTGGTGGCGTCATGCGTGACGAACACATGGGGTTCCACGGTGTGGACACGCCCCGTTTGCTTTCTGCGTCGTGCCCCACTGGCCCTGTGTGCCCTCCCTCCCACCCCCACCGTCTCTTCTCCGCCCGGGTCCCCGGGGCGGCGTGGGGCTGGGTCCCCGGTCCCAGCAGGCGTGGCCGCGGTCCCACTGCTGGTCCCCTGAGACGCAGATGCTGCACAAGCGCACGATCTCTCTCTTCCAAAGCGGACTAGGACGACCGCGCCTGGCGACTTACCGGGGCCGCCGGGGCCGGGGGCCGTGGTCACGGTCAGGGTCAGGATCAGGTGGGACCGGGACGAGTCCTCGTGCACCAGGGTGGCGTGTGTCGCCCGGTGCCGCAGACCCCCACGCACCAGCCGCAGGAGCTCCGGGGCGCTGCCCACAGCCCTGGGGACGACCGCAAGCGTTGGGCACACCGGAGGGGAGGCCGCCCAACACCCCCGGCACCCCCCGGCCAGCAGCGGCCTCTGCCCAGGGCCGAGCGTGCCGACTGCAAGAAGGTGCAACATCTTATGCAAAATAAAATTAAAAAGACCAACATCTTATGCAAAATAAAACATAAATCCAGTTTCTGCTCTTTGAGGCCTGACGAGCCGCCGTGTCTCCAACTGCCTGCCCCGCAACACCTGCCTGAGCCAGAAGCCGCTCAGTCGCCAACACCAACCCTCCCCCTGTCTATGCACCCGCGTGGGCTCACGGCTTTGAATCATTTCGCCCATCGAGTCGTGTCCCTGCACGAAGGTCGAATCTGTTTCCCCACCGTAGCTGGCGAGGAGCGACAGCCGGTCACAGCTCTGGGGCGGCAGGAGGCGGCGTTGCGATCACAGCCTGCCAGCCGGACGCCAGAGTTCTGGCTGCTCCGTGCCATTTCCTTCGAGCTTTTTGAAATACTAAAAAACGCCTGCAGGGCCCTGGCCTGGCTAACTCGGGGACCCCAGGACTGGCCCCCGCAGACGGGAGCTCCCATCACGCCGGGTTGTGAGTCCAGGGAATCCCGTCAGCACGTGTGTATGCACACACGTGTGTACACAGACATGTGCATGCACAGACACGTGTGTACACAGACCTAAAATGCACAACGTGGAGGAGGATGTCTAATGAGCACAGGGGCTCTCCCTTTGACGGGAGCACTTGCTATCTTACTCTAAAACACTGGCATTTACAAGTGCGAGTAAGTACATCCGTTCCCCACACCCCCCAGAGTGGCCGGGGAAGTCACCGTCTCCCCAGGCCTGTGTCCTCATCTGTGACCTGGGACCACGTCTGCCCTAGGTGCCCACCAAGATGTTTTTAAAGATACGTGCGTTTATTTACAGATTTAATTTTGATTGTAAAACGTTTTTTCTGTTTTTTTTTCTTTTTCTTTTTGGTAGCTTTAGGAAGGTGTTATTGGCGTACAAAAGCTGTTTATTTGGATACACGTACACAGTGTGAAATGACCACCCTGCTCCAGCTCTTCAATGGCTAAGTCACCTCTACGTTAACGATAGCTGTTGGACACAGCGGAAGCCGTGCAGCACACGCTGAGCGCCGGGAAGCACATGGACCGTGTGCTATGAGCAGCTCTGACCCGGCCGCGTGGCTGTCCTGTCTGTGTGACACACAAGCATCCCGGCCTCGCAGCCAGAGAGCTACCGTGTTTCCCCGAAAATAAGACAGGGTCCTATATTTATTCTTCCTCAAGAAGACACCCCAGGGCTTATTTTCAGGGCATGTGTGATTTTTCCCTCAAAGCCTAAGCTCGCAGCACGCACAGGATGGCCGGGACCCGACAGGGGTAGCCGACCTTGTTGGTGGGGCTGCCCACACCTTTCCGGTCACCTCTGGGATAGCAGCTGTCACGACAGGGCAGATGAGAAGGGCTGCTCATCTCCTTTCCCGCGACAACATGCACGGGTTGTGCAGACGCGCTGCGTAGCCACGCCCGTCTCTAGGGCTTGTTTTCGGGGTGGGGCTTCTATTGCGCACATGCTTAGAAATCCTGCTGGGGCTTATTTTGTGGGTAGGTCTTATTTACAGGGAAACACAGTACTCACTTGCAAGTCGGGGCAGCGGCCTCCTTCCTTCCATCCCCGGCCGCCCCCGCGAGCTCACGCCGGGCCCCAGACGCCAGCACCCGACTATCTTTGGCCAGAAGGTCAAAGACGTCATTGTTGTAAACTTCCACCATGGAAACCTCCACCTGCGGGCGTGGTGGCGGGCTTTCCGCGACAAGCCTGCGGGAAACGCAGAAGAGCTCAGAGAAGCCTCAGTGACCCCGTGAAGACCGGCTGAACAAACGATGACGCTCCACTTGGGACCGTCACCTACGACGCAAGTGTCCCGCAATGCCGCCATGCTCTGCCTCCAGACGCTGTCCGGGGGCCGGTCACCCCGCCCGAGTCTCGCTCCAATCCGCTGCCCCAGCAGTCAGCACCCTGGGACGCGGCACCCCCGCACAGGAGCGGGAGGAGCACGCGGCCCACACGCGGGAGTACCCTCGCCCACGGCCAGGGCCGCCCCGAGCGCCAGGCAGGCAGCAGACACGCTGGCACTGTCAGCACTTTCCCGGTGACGGGTTTGTTGGCGACGGTGAAGCTTTTCCTGTCTCTTTACCCCAATTCCAAACACGCCCTTCCTGCGATCTCCCGAAATCCTGCTCGGACTCTTCAAACAACCGCCGTGGACCTTATTCCCCTTATTCCGTTCCCTCTCTACAGCGCCACGTGCCGACCGCGGAACACTTTTAAAAATAAAGACGCTGCACGTAGAGGAAAAGGAAAAACAGCCACGGCCCACGAGGAGGCCCACACAGCCTCCCCCTCCCTCTGCCCCACTCTCCCCTGCCCTCCCTGGCAGCCCGGGGTCAGCGCCGTGCAGACGCCCGGCCGCTCTTGCAGCCCGCCCGGGCTGGCCGCCTCCCGGGAGACGGTGGAGAAGCAGAGCTGAAAAGGCGGGAGGCCCGTGCCGACTTCATTTTCAGAAATAGCTCGTAGAAGTAAGTCGATGCATGCTCCCGTCTCTGCGCGCAGATGTTTAAGGGATATTGAAGAGGCGCCGAAATATGAGGCTGCCGTGCAGGCCCTGACCTCTTGGTCTTGCCCCGGTCTTGAGACAAGGAGGGGTCGGGCGGGGAGACGCAAAGGGGGCACAGCAGACCTGCGAAGGTGGGGGGCGGGGGTCCCCGCCCCACCCAGAGAAGGTGGCGTCTCTGATGGAGCAAACACACGGCAGCAGCCGCCCCGTGGGCCGAGGCTCACAGCCTGTGGCTCTCAGCAGGATGCAAACACCCGAACGTGAGCATCTTGCAAGTGATGCCCAGCGGGCGGCGGGCCGTGACCCGGCCAAGGATGAACCGCCGAGGATGCTGCGGCTGGGGCCGTCGGGGCAGCCTTTTCCTGTCTTCCCTGGGAAGGTCGGGAGGCTCCTCCGCAGCGGGACGGGCTTGGGAGTGGCCGCTCTCCCGGGGCCAGAGGCCAGACGGCGACCGAGGGAGCCCTCACTGTCCTCCCCGCTCTGCGTGCAGCAGAGAACCGCCACCTCCCCACCCCGCCCTGCCTGGGGGTCCTCCAACGTGGGGTCTCCTTCAGGACATTCTGTCTGAACGGCAGAATTTCGACACACGTCTGTCATAGGAATGCGTGGCGTTCGTGGGGATATCACCGCAAGAATCTGAGCACTCGGCGATGCGGCATGCATCTGACGGGCGATGGGGTTCCGGCACCTTCCGCAGTGCTCTCCTCCCGCACGAGAGCCCCCCACACAGCCTGCCACCCCCGGCCTGGCCGCCCCGGCCCTCCGTGCCTGAGGCCGACCCCCGCCCAGGTACCTGAAGAGCTCCTCCGCAGCCCTGGGGACGATTCCCGCGTCGCTCTGGGGCGCTCCCCCCTTGGGAGGTGGCCCCAGCATGGTGTAGCTCTTGCCGCTGCCCGTCTGTCCGTACGCCACGACGCAGACGTTGTACCTGCGGTGCAAAGCACACCCGGCCAGCAGGGCACACGGACGGGGCCTAGTGCCACGTCTCAGGCCGGGAACAATCCCTACTTGAGTGAAGATGCCAGTGGGTTTCGTCTTGTGCTCGCCTGAGACTCCACTCCGCGCACGCTCGGCTTTCGATTAGCTACTCCTGCGATTTGCATAATCCGCCCCCGTTGCCGTTTCATTGCACAAAGTTGATTGAATGATACCCGAGCTCACTGCCAGCGAGCACCTCCCCAGGCCCCAAGGCTTGGCGCTCTGACCTCCCCGGGGTGGGGGGTGGCTCTGCTCACCCCTCTGCCAGCTCAGGGCCCCCCCAGGGGAGGCCGACCTCACCAAGTCTCCCCGGAACCCCCACAACATCCCTTTAACCTTCGCTGCAGCCTTGGAGCTGCCCGGTGCCGGCTCACCTTCACAGGTGAGGCTGCCTGTGTGGAATGTCTATTAAATGATAGAAAAGCGTGCGTGTTTTCTTTCTATGTTCTAAAGGTATTTTCCCCTGTTACATACGCAATTGATTGCTAGTGTTGTTAACTATCGTTATACCTAAGACAGTAACACGCGTTTTTGTACTTTGTGATTCCAAGAGACTTTGGGGTTTTCTTGCCTGTGGTCGACGTGCGTGTGCAGACGTCCCCTCTGGGACAGGCAGACCTGCTGCCTCCCCCGCCTGTGACGTGGGGCCATGTGACTGCAGCCTGTTACAGGGAAGAACCAGCAACAGATCCCTAAAGGCTCTCCCGGTTGTGTTACTTAGCCCAACACGTCAGTGGGAAGATCAGATCCATTTGAAAGAATATTTAAAATAAGTTTACAACATAAAATTATATTCTCGGCCATGAGATTGAAGATTTTTTTTTTTTTTTTTTGGCTGCAAAGGTGCAGGTCAACCTGGCCAAACGCCAAGTGGGCTCATGGCTCAGAGCAAGGGCTCCAAGCCCTGACCGCCCGTTAGAATCACCTGGGCAGAGTCCACGAGCCCCTCGCGCCTCTCTACTGATGGAGCTTGACTCAGACTTCTCTGTCTGACCTGGAGCACCCAGTCAGACAGGTAATTGCTATTGTTCTGATGATTCAGAGAAAGTGTTCTGACTGCTCAACACCTAGATTGCACCTAGACAGTGACACAAAAGGCATCCGAGCCCAGGAGGCCTAGATCTCCAAGGTTAACTGTGAAGTTCCACCAGAAAGATCTTGGAAGCCACACTGACCAGGACCTCAGTCACCAACTCATGTGTTTTCCTTCCAGAATTAAAAAATCTTGGCTGGGCGCGGTGGCTCACGCCTGTAATCCCAGCACTCTGGGAGGCCCAGGCGGGAGGATCACCCGAGGTCAGGAGTTTGAAACCAGCCTGAGCAAAAGCGAGGCCCTGTCTCTACTAAAATTAGAAAGAAATTAATTGGACAACTAAAAATATATAGAGAAAAATAATTAGCCGGGCATGGTGGTGCGTGCCTGCAGACTCAGCTACTTGAGAGGCTGAGGCAGGAGGATTGCTTGAGGCCACGATTTGGAGGTTGCTGTGAGCTAGGCTGACGCCACGGCACTCTAGCCCGGGCAACACAATGAGACTGTCTCAAAAAAAAAAAAAAAAAATCTCAAAGCGCCTGCACCAAAACCCCACTACATTCCCAAACTCCCACACCTTCCCCGCATCCTACACGGGCTTCCTTGTGCCGGAATGTCTTTGACTGCGGCAGGCAGAGGGCCTTACAGGGACCCTCCAAACCACTCAGGAGCGTGGCGTGAACCATCTTCCTGAAGAAGGGAGCTCAGGACTTGAGCCCATCTGGTTCCCATTACCCTGCAGGGGCAGCCCAGGCACGGGCCGCTCCGACCGCAATGCCTTTTCTATTTCTGGAATCCGCTCACTTGCAAGATGCCTCCTAAAAAACGAGACACTCCCCTATCATTTCCAACGAGCTTGTTTCAGATGGACGTAAAAATCGCCATCTTGCGGAAGAAGGGTTGAGGCAGACGCCGCCCGATCACTGGGGGAGGGGCGCGGTGTCCGCGCAGCACGAGGGCCCCCCGCGTGGGCCGCGCTTACTGGAGGTCGTGCCTGTGGGCGCACAGCCCACGTGGCCCCCACCGGCAGCACCGTGACAACGGCTCCCACGTCCACAAAACTGACATTCTTCAAAATACCCTCAAGCAGAAAGCCTAGGCTTACGGAGCCTTAGTTAAGTGCACAGACCTGGCTCCGTCTGCTGCTAAGGAAATGCCCGTCCTTCCCCAGTCACGGCCCGCTGCCCGCGAAACCCGTGGCTGGGACACCCGAGAATAGAAGCCGACTCCCAAAGAAAGCGTCCTCCAACCTAAAATTCTCAACAGACACTAAAATTCTCAACAGACTTTTCTGAAGCGAGCGACGGGCTCCACGGCACACGCGGTGCTCAGGCTCTGCTGCGTTTTCGCACTCTGCGGGGCAGGACGGAAGTCTACTCGCGCTCAGACGTCACTGTGATACCTGGCCTTAACAGTACTTGGACTCACCCGTCTAAGAGGGACGTGAGGAGGGGGCACACATCTCCAAAGACCTCGCCCTGAGACTCAGCTGGGCCATAAACCCTGAAAGGTAAAGTGAAAACGCCGCGTGAACAGAGAGAGAAGAGAGTGGCCAGTGTCCAGGCGTGGAAACCCGTGTCCCGTGTGCTCCCTGTAACCTCCCCGCTCCCCCGAGGCGCGCCAGCGAAACGTTAGCTCGTGTCGCTTTTCGGGCTAACAAAGTTCATGGAGGAGGGAAGATATTGCTTCCTCGGGCTAAAAAAATGCAATAAGCAGAAGCCAGTTGTAAATGCTTGGAAAGAAGGAAGGAAAAGAGAGAAGGGAGGGAGGGAGGGAGGGAAGGGGGAGGGAAGGAAGAAAGGAAGGAAGGAAGGAAGGAAGGAAGGAAGGAAGGAAGGAAGGAAGGAAGGAAGGGGGAAAGATATAATTATGTAATAGCTAAATTAGCTCTACCTAAGTGGGCCGCACATCAACAATGTAAAGACCAATTTTTGACACATAA
>VSMD01109497.1:78327-91170 GCA_008750895.1 Mirza zaza | reverse complement strand
AAGATGCCAATAAAGACATTCTACAGCATTTAATAGCCAAAAATCAAGGCCAATAACACAAAAGACGTCTGCTGGGCTGAAGCACAGCTCTTCAGTAGCTCAATCCTGGGACCTGTCTCCTTTGTTTTATTTTCCAGCTTCCTCATCCTTGGCTCCTGATTCTAAAGTGAAAAGATGTATGAGGCTTGACCACAGGAGTAAGCGGTAAAACTAAGAGTCAATTCCAAGGCTGCCTGGCTATAAAATTCAGTTTTTAAGTCAACACTATTAATATATAACTTCTGAATTCCGAGGCAGTCACATTTTGTGTGTGTGTGTGAATTTGAATTGGGCAAATTTAAAAGACTACAGTACAAGATATTATTTAAAATCTTACTTTATGCCAAAATAAAGTATATCAAGCACATATTTTTTTAATGCTGAGAATTGCAAAATTTTAAAACCGACTGGCAGACTCAATTGTAGGAAGTTTTTATGCCATTACCAGAGGACAGCGTAACTTTGGCTGGTTAAACGAAAGTGTGTGTGTGTGTGTGTGTGTGTGTGTGTGTGTGTGTGTGTGCGCGTGTGCATTCCATTTTTGTCAGTATCCCATGAAGCATGTTATGATTAATATGCATCAGTGCTCCTACACAGTTTTGGTAATCATTATGTTGCTATCTATATAGGTATTATTTTTATAATCCATTGTTTACTAATATTGTTATTGTTAATGTAATCCTGTCAAATATCTCCTTTAGCAGTATCATCCAAACATTCACTACTCACTATGTTGTGGTGCTAGGGCTGACTCTGGAAATCAATAACTTTTAGAAACATGGTAGACATGATAAACTAGTAACAAGTAGGTCAAACTGCCAAAATGTGCTGTGCTGTTAATTTTGGAGAAAGTACTAAGGGAAGTATTAGAGACGTTGCTGAGAAAATAAAAATCGGTCTTAAAGCAAAAATATGTAAAAAGTTGTCAGAGTACATGGTCCCCAAATTTAATTTGTTCTTTCACTCCTCTTTTACGTTTGTTCCTAAGAAAAAGTTAGTCTTGAATTGTACAGGGTTTTCAGAAATGTGTCTCTTGCACAAATGGAAACCACTGTACATTTTTCATTAAAAGCATCTGATAATATTTGTCTTCTTGCCCAGCTCTGTGAAAGAGCCCTGTGGTTTATCAACTAGAATGGAATTGCCACGAGGATAAGACTCATATAGCCCCTGAACTTAATAACGCCATGCTTACCTGGAGTGTACTTGTACCTAATAAATATTTGGTGAATAAATAAATGAGTGACTATACTACTTCAGACAATTTAGTACCATTACCAATCCCAAAGATTTCACTCTAAACACTTTCCTCTGGATCATTTACGAATGCTCTTTCCTGGGAAAGATACCAATACTTCTTTGTTCAGAGAATTGACAATTTACCCCTCCTAATCTTACCTGTCAAAGAACAAGTAATTAAACCGTTTTGCCATCCTTTAGTGACCCAAGTAAATAAATAAAAGTCTTCGGCACAAAATTGTTTCAAAGGCATCAAAGTCTGCCCCTGTGGGATTTTCTACGCAATGCATTGTTTTGATATTCTCCATCTTCATTGAGAATAGGTGTAAGAAATGGCTTTTCGAACCCCATCCTTGCATTCACCCTAAGGATGATACATTTTTAATTACATCACACAGGGTCCTCTTCATGAGAACCTCTCAGACAAATGCCTACCTGATGCAGGTATCAACAACAAATAGATTCTACTGAGCAATTGATTTGCTTTCATCTCTTTGAAACTGTAAATTGTATAAATGGCAATGTTTCTTTTTGTCTGAGTGTGTTACATGCTACACAACTTAGAATCTAAATTTGCGAACCAATGTAATAAGAGTTTAGCCTAATTTCTCCCTACACTTGCCTTTCTTCTATTGCTTTCTATTTTAATTGACTTTATATTTTATTCAAGTGCCTTTAGAAATAAGGTAGGGTCTCAAATAATGCAAAGTAAGTAATGTCAAAATCTATCAAAGTCATTAATTTTTTTTAACACTCTGAAGGGACGAATGGAGCTTGCTTTAGTAAATAAGACAGGCAAGCATTCTTATATTTCACACCACGTGGGTTTTTTTCTAGGCTAGGTGATATGTTATGAAATACTCTGTAACTTTAACTTTGCTTGTAGGTGGCACTGTGTTATCTGGTATGAAATCAAAACTCACTGCTCCGTAGTTCCCTCTGGGCTTATTTTGGGGACTGGGAGCAGAGTGAGGGTGAGGTATAAGTCACATTGTTTATCTCTCCAGCTCAGAAGCATGTGCCAGTTTCAATGAGCCCTATGTAGATGTCAACTGGTAGATGTCAACTGGTCTTTACCTGCTATATCTATATCTGCCTTGACAGTTTCATCCTGTGTATTTTCCATTAACTGGCCCAGGAGCTGTTTTGTAATTTACTAGCAAAGTCCAAGGCACAGAATGTTCAGACTCCAGACTTAGACTTGTGTTCGTATCTCAAATCTGTCACTTACCAGCTGTGTGACATTGTCCCTTAAACTCTCTGTGCCTCAGTCTCCTCATCTATAAAGTGAGATGAACAACAGGAAGTTCCAGGGATTAAATGAGGCAATACATATAAAATACTTGGCACAGTGCCTGGACTGTATGACTGATAGTCACTAAAAGTTTTCTGTTGTTACGTTGTTGCTGTTGTTTGTGACTTCTCTGAGTTCTAGGTTTGTGTGACATCCATTTAACCAACTCCCTGAGCCTCCAACTGACCTCACCCTTTCTCTGGATATAAAGGGCCTATTATTTTTAGCCTTGGAGTCCCTCACCAATACTCTTTTAAATTCTTTTTCTGGGCATGTCTAATTTCTAGTGTATGCCTTCCTGTTTTCCTCACTTAGCTTGTCTTTCCATTTTTGAAAAATGGCAGGAGAAAAACCTATTTTATTTTGCCAGTTGACCATGAACAGTTGTATGTGTGCTTTTGTTGTTTTCCTTAAAGTGCCAGGTCTTTTAGTTTCTTGGCATGCATTTATTCTGGACTTTTAGCAAGCTATTCTAAAATAGTCACCAGGCTGTCTTAGCTTTTAAACTCTTCCTTTCAATTTTTCCCCTAACAAATGTTCCCACTTGGCCATTAAGCTCTTTTCATGAATAATAACATGAGGCATTTCTTCTGGTTTTCCTTCTCCCTCTGGAAAGTAAAAATTGCCCTGACAACTGCTCGCTCATGTTTCACCCTACAATTCCTTCCTGCAAGACTCCCACTTATGACTCAAGGCCAAGTTCCACATATTTCCTTCCATCTGGACTATTCAACAAAGCTGTCTTCTCTACAACTTTACCCTACCTGTCTCTCGATAGGTTTCTCTGCCATCCTAGTTGGATTCCCCATTGCCCACTTCTTTCTCCACCCAAAACGCATTTGATAGACCTCTATTGTGTGTGGAATTATCTGCTAAGTGAAGAGGACCCCTCTGCAATGCAAGGAATAGTATTCCTGACGGAAAGCAATTTACCGTCTGGTGAGGGTTAATTAATTTTATGATGGGGATGAGTACAGACACCAGGGATGAATCGAGCAGAGGTTCCCCAAATGGCTGCATTGGTTTAGAGAAGGATTCCCTGCAAGGGCAATAGATATCAACTAAGATAAATGGAAAAAAAACTACATTTATGTGCCATGTAACATTTTGGTCAAGGACAAACTGCAAATATGACAGTGGTCCCATGAGATTATGATACTGTATTTTTACTGTAACTTTTCTATGTTTAGATAAACAGATACTTGCCATGTGTTACAACTGCCTACAGTAATCAGCACAGTCACATGCTGTACAGGTTTGTAGCCTAGGAGCAACAGGCTGCACCACGGAGCCCAGGCACATGGTAGGCTGTACCACCCAGGTTTGTGTAAGTACAATCTATTCCTATTATGTTTGCACAACGAAAAGACAAAATCACCTAATGACTCATTCCTCAGAATTTATTCTCGTGGTTAAGTGATCCATGACTGTATTATAGATATTATCTCACCATAGTGGCTATCGGGAGCATCTCTCTATAGATTGAATGACAATGAAGTGGAGAAAGCACATTTGCCACGTCTTTCAAGAAATTTGGCCACACCAGATCAGAAAGAAACAGGGCTGGAGAGGGAAAGAGGAGAAGCACAGCTGGGGACTCACAGAGCAAAACAATCAAAGGCATCAGGCATCGGAGGTCTGGGTGTTACCCAAGGAGCGGTATCGTGGCAATGACTGAAAGACAGGGGGTGGGGGCCAGGGCACGAGTGGCCAAGAGGAGTTGGCCACCAGAGCTGGGGAGACCAAGAGGCCATTGGGTAGCCAGTCAACAGGGAAGCTGAAGCCATTTGCGATCAGAGCAGGAAGGCAGTAACTGAGGAAGAAAGAGCTGGGAGAGTCAACACATCCAAGGACTGACAGAGAGTGTGAAATAATATCCTGAGCTCCAACATCAGAGACACACGGTTTAAAGTCCAGCTCTGCCACTTCCTGTGTGATCTGGGCTAATTCACCTTGCTCCTCTCTAATCCTCATCCTTCTCCTCTTTGGGTGGGAAATAAACATTACGTGCCTACCAGAATTATGGGACCATTTTATGAGAATAAGGGCACGTGGTATTTTGGTCAAGGAGTCAAGACCTTAAGGCATTAGGTATAAGATTCCACGTTGAGGCACCTGAGTGAGTGTAAATTATCAGAGAAGGTATCTAAAATACAAAACAAAAAACACGACAAGGATTGATTTATGGCTCCTAAACCCCTTACCTACGTGGAGAGAATATGTGAAAGCATCAGTGGGAGGCTATAGGGAGAGACGTTTGCTAAAGGACTTTCTCTAAAGAAAGAGATGCTCAAAGTTCTTTCTTGTCCCTTCTCCATAAAAGAGGGGGCGGCTTTAATAGAACTGCCAGAGTGAGCCCGTGGTATGGGAGATAGAAGGTACCGGGTTCTCGCTCCCTCCTGCGAAACTTTAAGGGCTAACTGTGGATGGACAGCCGCAGGAGGGGTGTCTCGTTGGGTTCAGCCAGCACTCTCCCAGAGTTGGTCAGGGCAAGAGCTGGGTTGGCGTTCCCGTGGCGCCAACTCGAGGGCTCCTGCGTGATGGGTTCTGTCCTGTCCAGTTGGGCCGACGGAGCGGCAGGGAGCACTGGAGGCGGAGCCCTGGTCCCCGGGCTGCAGGAGGAGGGCAGCAGCAGCCAGGTGGGAGCAGAGGTGGCTCCCAGAAACGTCCTGGCGGGCTGGGCGGCGCTGAGGGAAGGCGCGGCAGCTCTGAATGAGGACGAAGCTCTGCGGTTTCATCAGACCAGCAGCCTAGTTTCTAGCTCGAGGTCATGCCTGGTGATTTAATCTGACTGAGACATTTTATTACTTTGGAACAATGGGAAAATTTATGGGACTACATGGATTTTCTTTTAGAAGATGGAATAAGAAACTTCAGAGGAACAATGAGAAATAAAATAAAGGTTTTTTATTTTAAACCTGTGAGCTCTATGTGTTCAACATCATGTTACGTTATTGTTATTAGATGAAAGGAATGAGAACTCGCAAAAGAAGGCATAGCTGTTTGGTATGAATCTTAAAGAAATAGAAGTTGGAGAATTTATTAAGCTCCAGAAGCAGCTCTACAGCGTGGGAAAGAGGCAAGCTTTACCTTTGACCCTGAAATGCAAGAGACGAGGGTGACCCACAGCTCTGCCCAGAGGAGTTGCAGTTGCAGGAGGCCACATTCCAGTCCAGGAGGAAACGTTTTGCAAATAACTGACTGCTTGGGGTGAGTGTGTCTATCAGGAACGGTGACTCTGAGTGCATGGAGGGGAGACTGAGTCAGGGCAGAGAAAGGAGAGAGCAGCATAAGCAGGAGAAAAAAGGGAGGCCTGGTTAACAGAGAAGCTCACATCTCCACTGGAGACTTAGGACAGGCAAAGACAGGGCAGGTGAGTTCTGGAGGAAGGACTGAGGACAGGGACCTGAGCCACTCCAAGAGGCCAGTGGTAGACTGCCTTGATTGTGCTGAATTCTTCCGCTTTCTGCTAGCATCGCAATTCCAGCCCACGTGCATTTAAATGGTCAGGCACCACCTTCTGTAATGGTACAGAAGTGTCTAAGATGTCTCGATGTCTGCCATTTGCCATGCATATGTGGTGCAAAGGCCTATAACGCATAATAACGTCTGAGGGAAACAGTACCACTGCATCGCAGCAGAGACGTGGTGATAAGGCATAATGACAGAGCCCTGCTCACAGCACACATTTGAACTGCCTGGGCTGTTGCACCGCCGTGCCAATAGCTGTTCTCTCAAAGTGTGTGTGTGTGTGTCCTTTCAGTTTCCTCTTGTAACTCAGCAATCGATGGGGACTTGAGGACATGTGGCTGGGGGTATGCAGAGTGAGCTTTCCTTTCTCCTTCGCCTCTTTCCTCTGATCCCCTCATCTCTATAATTTTCAGTGAGGGGATTCTTGCTCTCCTTTCTATAATCCCCGTCTGGGCTTGCAGAGCTGTTGTTGTGTGTTGTGGCTTTGCCTCCTGTGCTATGACTGGGGTTCACATTGCTGCGTTTGAGTTCCAAAAGTAGGGATGCTGAGCCCACCGCCTACTTCTCCCTGCGGTGCAGAGACTTGCCGTTTGGGGTCCTGCCCTGAAGCTGGGGGCAGGGTGGGAAGTGAGCATCTCTGTGGCTCTCCCCAGGCCTCGCCTCTTGCTCTGCTCCTTCTGGGGCTTCTGCCCAATCAGTTACATAGAAACATGTGCCAGGATTTGGCATTCTCTGGAATTAAGCCAAGTCACAGCCAAGATGTGCTTATTAGTTGATTATGAACTTCATTTTATATGTATGCATTTTATATGTACTATGTGCTTGCTTTGTATTTTGCTTGGCAATTTCTCAAACATTTTTATGTCCAGTGTCTCAGGCACAGTGCCGAAACATGTGTATATAGGCTTCAGTAGACCTGAGTTCAGACCTGGCTTCTCCACCAGCAAGCTGTGTGGCCTTGGCCCACTTAGAAAACCTCTCTGTGTCTCATTTTTCTTGTCTGAAAAGAATATCTGTAAAATAATCTCCCCGCTAGGATTGCCTTAGGGATCAAGTAAGATTCTCTATATAAAATTCTCAACCCAACGACTGATACTCAATAGAATGCTAGCTATTATTAATAATCACGGTACTATTACTCACTCCACAAGGGCTATGTGCTTACCCCCATTTAGCAGATGAGGCAAGGGAGGCTAAGGAAACTGAGGGGCTGGTTCCAGGCCACACACTGAAGCAGTGATCCCAAGAGGCCAAATTCAGTGTTCTTTTCACTGTGTTCTGATTGACCTGAATTTTAGTATTCAATACCAGATCATGCTAGACATTATCTATCTGTCCATCTGTCATCCATCCATGTATCTATTATATGTCTATCCATCCGTCCATCCTTCCCTTCCCTCCTCCTTCCCTTCCTGCCTTCCTCCCTGTCTCCATCTACCTATCTATCTGTAGTTTTCTCTTAATCATATAAGGATGAAGTCATTTTATAGTATTAACTGGATGTTTGTATGTCAGGCAAACCCAGCCTCAGTCTCACTGGTCTTTAGGTCATGTTTCTCTAAAACACAAAGCTTTTTCTTAAACTCACAGTTTCATGGAGCCTCAGTGGAGCTTATTTTCCTTCATAGATTAATTTAGAAGAAACCAGACAATTCAATTTAGTACCTGGTGCTTCAGATACTTTATCTGTAAAATAGAAAATTACTACTTGCCCCTCCAAAATGAACACTGGGGGCTTGGATGTGCGTTAGCTGTGTTTTGTGAGGGGGTTGGTGTCACATCAGCTTCCTAAACAGAGGGCTGCTCAAAAATGAAAGAGACGTCAGAGCAAGAACACAAACCCAGTGTGGAATCTAAACACTCTTTAGTCGAATGTCAGGCAACAGCTTAGACTTACGAGTGTTCTGAGTGTGATCTGAGAGCGCCGGCCTGCCCTGCCACCCACGATTTTGGCAAACACTGAGGCCCACAACTGATTATCCCCCATCAGCTCCTGTGTGAGCACTCTGAGGGACCTCGGCAAGAGGCCAAAGGTGACATCATCGCTGCTGTTATCAGATGGGGTGAGGCCTACACACAAGGGCCCTGGATTTGGGCTGCCTGGTGTGAATGGAGGAGGGGCAGGAATCTCACCAAGAGTCGTTTCTTGATAACTGAGTCCGCCTTACCCCAAGTAGGTGCTCGGTGAGTATTTGTGGATATGACCCACTGACCTTGGAAATCAACTTTCCACTCATTCTAAAGATAGCTCTTTTATTCTGTAGTGACTAATGAGTCTGGCTCCTTCTTCCCCCACCTCCTGGAATGCTACCATTCATAAAGGGTTTGCATGTTCTGCTGCCAGACACACTTCATTTGGCAAAACTTACATTATGAGCTCATAATGTCAACTCAGGAAGCGAAAGATGCGTTTGTCTAAGATATCTGTTGCCTAGGCTCCATGCTGAGGGTGCTTTCCCACTTTGGGATAAATGCTTCACTTTTTTATTTTGAGGATTCTCATTGCCAGTATCAGTTTGCACCAAGTTCTGCACACTTTCTCTGAGTCTTTCTGTCTTTCTGTCTAGCATTTCCATGATGAAGACGCCAGCATCTGTATCCTAGGCCAAAACTCTGCTATTCTTCATTAATTTTATAAGAGGCATCTTTACAAATTTATCATGGCCATGTGCCACATGTATTCACCTAATATTTTTTCTTTAAATTGATTCCATCTGTCTATCTAAATTTTTTATAAGAAGCTTTATATCACTAGCACACAAATAGAAAAACCAGTACTACTTATTATAAGTAGCAACTATTTAGATGCCCAAGGCAGCTGGTGGTCACCAAGTCCTATTAATTCGAGTTCAAAAACTACCTAAATCTGGTCTTATTTCTGTTCTCCCACTGGCACAGGACTAGATTTTGCAATGGCCTCCTTCTCTGCTCTCCCTGTCAGTCACCCATCAGCTACACCAAACTGTTGGTATCAGAATTCATCAGTCTAGGGTGCACGTTTTCCACATTGTGGTCTCTCTGAAGTCAGGATGCATATTTCAATTGAGGATAAACCATAGGGTCATCTGACTGCCTTTTCTCCTTCTCAGTGGTACACAGGAAAATCTCACAATCAATGTGTCATAAACGTGATGGCGTGTGATGGTTCCGCGCACGCACGCTGTGCATGTCTTCCCCGTGCCGTCTGGTCCGTGCCTCCCTCTGCCCAGGATGCTCCTCCCACCCCATGTGTTTCATGATTTCTTGTCTTATAAGACTTGAGTCTTGTAAGGCTCAACTCAGGAACTTCCTCGTTCAAGAAGCTCTCACAGACCCCTCTCCCCCGTCTGGCTCAGGCATATGCTTCTCTGAGTTCCCATAAAATTGGGCACATCTCTCTACTATTGTATTTCCACATCTTATTATCAATATCTAGGTCGGAGTCTGCCTCACTCACTAGGAGCTGCTTATAGGTGGTGGCTGTGTCACACGCATGAGGGGGTGCAGGCAGCACGGGAAGCTGATTGACAGCACACACTGGGCTCTGCAGTGTCAAGTGGTAGCACTTTGGTGCCTCTGTCCCTTTATCTGAAAAATGGGAACATAGGGTCACGGGGGGAATTAAGTGAGTTAGTGCATGCAGAGAACTCGCAGAAGTGTCTGCTACACAACCATCACTGAATAAGCATTAGTTCTTAATATTAATCTTTCTATCCACAATTCCAGCATAAAATAAACTAGAAATAAAGAATTAGAATTAAAACTATTTCTAAAGCTTTACTTTAGGAAAATAAAACTTGCTGCTTTCTGCCCAGAAAGTTACCCTGTCCATGGACCTGGCGGCACCTCTACATGGTCCAAGTAAAATGTATCTTTTTAAGGACAGAAGATCATGATACTGATTTATCCATTAAAGCTCTCCAAAGTCACAGAACCATGCTAAGTGTTCAGTGAAAACTAACTTAAAAGTCACAATCTTTGTCTTCACAATTTTTTACACTCTACAAAGTTACATTCATTTAAGATTTGGATAAATGAAAATAAATATCATAAGGTATAAAAGAAAGAAAATCTGTCTGCGAGCCAACATCCTTTGAAATCATGTTTGTGCCCTGTGTGTTTTCAAAGAGGCTGTATGAGGCTAATTAGAAAAACAAAAACAAAGGGAAAATTCAGGACACATCTCCCTTATGCCACCTTTCCCTTTAAAATTTGAGTTGACAAGCTTCGTCTGAACCTTGCTGTCTGGTACAGAGATGGGACGATTCTTTCACATATCATGAGCTACAGTAAAAAATAAGCTATAGAAAAAAACTAGTATGGCTCATTGAGGATTAGTTCACAAAGGTCACCTTTTAATTCAACTTTTGAAAAGGAGCATGTAATTCTGGTCACCAAATACTAACACAGTGTACACTTGGTCCATGTTCACTGCTGGTCCGTAAGAAAGATGGCGGGAGGGGACAGAGTCCAGGAGAGATGGTTCCACACAAGAACATCCCTCTCAGTCCTCCCAGAGGCTGAGGCTAAGGCAGCCCTTCAGGGTGGCAGGGTGTTTTCATATTCCTGGGAACATCTCAATATTCTAGCTCTTTATCCTTTTCCCTAGCACAGATAAATTCAGGTTGTGGGTCAAAGGTGGCCTTCAAACTGTATTTTCCCCAGCCTTGTGCCTAGAATGAATTAGCAACTAAAGTAAACCCCATCTAAACAGTTCTTTTAAGTTAATTTTTCAATACCCTTAATTTTAAGTGCTCTTAAACATCCCATAATTAGCAGCAAGGAAGCAGAGCGTTGGCATGTTCTAGGCATTTAACAATATTTGCTGTTGATTTAAGGCATCCATAGTACCCTGGTCAAGAGCAGGTCCCCGAAGTTGAACTCGAGAGCACTGGGCACGGACCCAAACCCTAGCAGTAGTTGCGGCAGTGAGGCAGCTCGTGGGGAGAGAGCAATCTTCTGTTTAGGGTTGATTGTGTTGGCATTACACAGACACAACCCCCTCAAGTCACTCTTCTCCGTAGGGAAAAGCATGTGCTGGAAATCATAACCATAAGGTGTATCGTATTCAGGCTACTGCAGTGGGAGGAGAGACGGAGTCAGCTCTGGCCTGTGCAGAGGTGACCGGACCGTTTTAAGGGAGAATGAGGGAGGAGGGCGGGAGAAAGCAGGAGCTTGAGCAGTCAGGGAAGCGGAAAGTTGGGAAAGGCGAGGAGAGGGGCTGTCCATGGGATCAGGCCGTGGTGTGTGCTAGCCAGCGCCTGTCTGGCAGGATTCTACCCACCTACAAAGACAGGGGGACAGGGTTCTATTCCTCTTGACGAGTCATTTCAAAGCATGGCTCCCAGGTCCTTAATAAAGGTATTTCTGGATTATAGAAGATACAACTCAAAGGAACAAAGAAAGAATTCACAATTGCAAGTTTTCTAAAGGAAATGCTCTAGGAAAAGGGAAGTCAGGTTCTGGCGGAAACAAACAATGCATTCTTTTGGCTGAGTTGAGCCGCCTGGGGCTGGCATCTGTGGGGTTTGGGGTCGTCGCCCCAGGGGCACAGACTTCAGCTGAAGAAAACTGTGCTAATGTTTGTTCAAGTCTCTCAGTGGGGATGGCTGGGGCGTGGACGGGTAGTTTATGCTGAAAGTCTAGTCCTTAGTAGTCCTTTCGGGCCAAGGTGGAGGCCTAGCTGGGAAGAGGTCTGGAGGGGCTGACTAGAGCTTGGCCGAGGAGACAGCCTTTGTTTCTCTAACACAAAAGCATGCGTGGTAGATCACCTGAAATATGACTCCCAACAATTCCTCCTCTCCTCCTACCCACGTGCTCTCCTCCCAACGAGAGGTGGCCTTGACTTTCTTCCGCTTGACTCTTGCCTGGTACCTTGTTTTGCTCAACAGAATGTAACAGAAATCTCCGTCCTTTCAGAACCCTTTCACTCTCTTGGAGCCTCTGGCCGTGACTGACTAGTCTGGGTGTCCCACTGCGGAGAAAGGCCAGCCAGCCCAGCTCAGGCTCCAGACAAGGGGTGAAGACCCCCTGGGTGCTCCCTCCGGCCTCAGCAAACCCCCAGCGGGGTGGGGCTTTGTAAGGACCCCGGTTTATGCTGGTGAATGGCAGATGGGCCCTTGTCCACACTGCAGAATCGTAAACAAACAAGCGGCGGTGGTTGCTTTAAACCATGAAGTTGAGGGTGGCTTGTTTCGTGTCTCATCACAAACCCGCTCGTACATCTCTGCCACACGCCGCTTGTGCTCTCTTCACTGCGCCTGAGACGCCCACAGCAATCACTGGACAATATTATACTTTTCCATTATAATGCTTTACTGACTCGAATTTTTAAAGAAAAATGATTAACTTTGATTGTTTAATTCCAGTTATAGGGAATATTGATGATTTTTCTTACTCCAATACTTACACTCACATCCACTTCCTTTACATTTTCAAGTTTATAAACAGCACGTTTGTCTCCACTGCAGGCGATTTCACCCCGAGACGGACACGGTCGGCGAGAGGGGGGGCCGGAGGCCTCTCCCGGGTTCTCACGTGTCTTTTCACGCCTGCGGTCACACCACACAATCAGAATGAAACCCGTAACAAGTGGGGATAGTTTTTCCTACTTCTCTGGTGAACCAGGGGATATTTAAGGTTACTTATGGACCCCACGTGTGCGTCTGGCCTGCGTCTTAGGGGGCGCGGGAGGAAGAGCGTGCGGGCGGCGAGGGCAGGGCTGCTCGCGTGTGCGGTCGGGGAGGAGCACGCCTGGGGTGGGAGGAGCACGCCTGGGGGTGGGAGGAGCACGCCTGGGGGTGGGAGGAGCACGCCTGGGG
>VSMD01109497.1:0-78291 GCA_008750895.1 Mirza zaza | reverse complement strand
GGGTGGGAGGAGCACGCCTGGGGGTGGGAGGAGCACGCCTGGGGTGGGAGGTGCACGCCTGGGGGGGAGGGCACTTCCCAGGCCACGAGGGGACAAAGCCTCAGCACACAAAACCCTCAGAGCCGAAGCTGCCCTTGTGTTTCCCTATGTTGTCTTTTCCGGGCCTCTGTGGGGTCCGCGAGAGGAGATGGGCGAGCTGCGCGGGAAACTCCCACCGGCTCCGAGAGGGCAGGAGGGAGGCTGGAGAGCGAGCGGACGCGGACGGGGAGAGGGCATTAAGAGGACGGGCCGGACGCCTGGCGGACAGGGCCCCGCCCTGTGGGCGGTGGGAGTTGCGTGCAGGGCAGGCGCCCACCTCCGCCGCCCCTGCTGCTCCGCCCGCACAAGGACGGGAGGGACTCGCCGCCCGCTGGGCTCGGTCGGGATTCCAGAAGCCCCACGACGCCCTGCTCGCCGGCTGGTGCGGGGACGCCAGTGCCACCCGGCCTCGCACGCCCCGCGCTGGGCGCAAAGGCAGGCACCTGGACCGCGCTGGTCTCTGCTGCTCCAGAGGTTAAATGCGAGCTTCGCTGCTCAGGGAGACTCGAAAGGAGACAAAGGAAGCACCCAGAAGTTTGTCTCCTATTAAGTCAAAGCCTTTCTCTCTCATGGGAGTGCAGTTAACGCAGAGACAGGGTCTAGCCCGGTGGCGGGAACCTTTTCATGTTGGAAGGCTGGGTTAACTTAGCTTTCATCAAGTAAGGCCACATACAAGAAACTTCAGCTAGACATACTTAGAAATGTTCATTATATTGTAAAATTCTAACTACTATGTACTCAATAATTTCAAAAAATGAAAACTATTTGTTAAGTTTTAAATTAATTAACCTTTTAATGACTTTCTTGTGTCTTTTTTTGTTGGAAAGCATTTGAATGTTTGGTTGTAGCGTGGAGGTCCGCAGTTTCAGTTGATCCTATAGTGGTGCCGGTCATTTGCGACCTTAAGGGCATCTTGATTTGGGTTAGGTAGGAGAATGTCGATTCACAGGAATAAGTTGCTGAAAAGCAAAAAAGCATTTGGGGGGCTTATTGCCAACGGTGTGCATATTCTACAGCAATTTTCCATATTTCAATTGCATCTTCTTAGCATCAAATGACTTTAAAATGTCATCTACTAAGAGCTCAACTGATTCCATCTGCAGTTCTTTAGGTGCTTTGCTGATGTCAACTAGGTGAGGCTGAAATGCTAATTTGAGTGTCATGTCATGATTCTCAAAGCAGTGAACCTTTCATTGTATTCCTCAATTAATAAGTCTATAACAGCTGCACATTCTTCAAATGGCTCCCATATATCAACCTGTTCATCAGTGACCTTTGCAAACTGGGGAAAATGTTCATCCAAAATTTCATTTTGAAGAAGAATTGTTTTGAAAAAAGATAGCATTTTTCTAAATGTTTGGATTTTTTGTCACATATCATATATAGACTTAGTTTTAGTTTGCAAGGAAATATTCAAGTTGTTTTGATTTGACGTGATATCACACAGAAATGCTGCATTCCTATCCAAATCTTCTTTCAATAATTCACATTGCTGATTCTATTCTTCATAAAATTTAATTATCCATTCTCACAGAGATAAAATGTCGGCTAACATCTGTCCCTGTGATAGCCAAAACACTTAAGAATGATATGGCAAATCCACATTGGATACCTCATCTTTCAGTTTGGTATGTTACAAAACTGACCATACCATGGTGCATTTGCAGGAATATAGTTACTGATACTTACAACTTGTTGTAAAGTGTCACTTAAAATAGTAGCTTCAGCACAGAGATTTTCTTGATGCAAGTTACGATGAAAAGAAATGAGAGCATCTGGATTTGTTGATACTTTTTAATCTCTGTAATAAAAACCTTCATGTTTTCCTGTCATGGAAGGTGCAGCATCTGTACATACACTCACTAAATTTACCGGATTCAGTCCAACTTTACACATTTATCTTGAAAATTGTTGAACATATCTATTCCCCATGTTCTGTTTGCAAGAATGCTCAAAGTGAGTAACTCTTCATAGCAAAGAAAATCTTCTATTATGACCCGAATGAAGTATAAAACCTACACGGAGTCGGTAGTATCAGTTGATTCATCCAAAGTGACTGAATAATATATATTTTCCTTTTGAAGTATCACATGGGTTGTTCTGTTAAGTTGAAGGCTAATTCATGCTTCTGATCAGTTAAGGTTCTCCTTGAAAGAGGCAGTTGTTTGTACTTTGAAACGTTATCAGAGACTAAGTATCCTACAACTTCGACAATGCAGTCTTTCCCAATTTCTACATCACTTAATGGCTTCCCCTTTTCCCCAAGTATATAAGCTACTTTATAAGTTCCTTCAGTGGCATTATTTCCAGGTCTTATTGCTGCTTAAAAGAACTGTCTTTGTTTTTGCTTTTCATCTTTTAATTTCTGCAATACAACCTCTCATGACTCTCCCTCTAATTTAAAATATGTGTGGTCATCACGAGTGTTACAATTTTGATGAGCACTGAATTTCTTTAAGGTTGATATTACAGTATCAGGAAGCAAGAAAATCATCTTACCTTTAGCAGAAACATGACAATATTCCCAATCCTCATCAAAAAATCTGTTTTCTTCCTTCAGCGTTCTCTTGGTCTCCTTTGACATGATGGGCTGTTAAGCGGACAGCATCAAAAATACTGTCAAACCGTGCAAGTATTCACAAATTCTGCTTCAAACAGAAACACAGTGCACCAGCATCAAAAGCTGATCACAGACGGGCGAACTTGACCCTTATAAACTCTCACCAAACAGCTTCCTGTGGTAGTGGTGCCAGTCATGTGGGGAAGTTAGAACTAAATCATGAGCGTAGCAACCATCAATTTAGTCCTTATGTCCTTATGGCTACTAATGTTCTAATTGTGCTGGTCAATCTGGGAGGATTAGTTCATTGAAACTTGTTTTATTCTTTGCTATTTTAAATATGTTCCTTTTAAAAATAAAATAAAAATATAAAAGATGAACAAAAATATATTAATTAAAATAAAAGGAATTTTTCCACAGGTTCCCCACCCTGGTCTAGACTCTGCCATTACAAAAGGATTCAGACCACATTCTTCTCTTGCCTTCCAGGGAAGCTTGACAGAAAACAGCTGTTTTCATTGTGGTTTAACCCCGGTTTCCACAGCCCTGTCATTTGGTTTGTTAGAACACTCCCCTCTTCCTCTTCGGTCTGAATTAACCAAGAAAGCAGAGAGAGGGCCACATCCCTGCACTAGAATGTGCATTATTTTCTATGTGCTGTGATCTGTGGGGCCTGGAGGGACTTTTTGAGGAGGAGATGGTGTCCAATTATGGCTTGAACAGGATTGAAACATTTGTTCCCTTCCCAATCACCATACCCCTTTGAGGTTTTCCTGGTCAGCTTTGTGTAGACATTTATACAATCTGGAGCTTTCATTTCTAGACATCCTGGTTTCTGAGAACAATCATGTCTAGTAACTGCAGCGTGGTGGTAATGGTGTTCAGGCTGCCTGGGCAGAGTCAACAGCCTTGGCCAAGAATTCTCTTCCCCTCCCCCAGAAGGGCTGCCTTGATTATAGGGTTTAGTCATCAAATCCAAGATATTTTTCATTTGTCATTTATTTAAATGGTGTATGTATTTTTAAGCATCTAACAAAAATGATTACCCTTCTTGATGATTATTGTACCTTTTCTAGCCTATAGAAGTAGGCTTTTAACTGATTTTTCTGTCTGTCTCTTCCTTTGAGTTTACGTTCTTTCCCCACAAGAGATTTTTTTAAATGCAGAACAGAGCATGTTTATCCTCTGCTTGATTGCATTTGTCACTCACAGGATAGAATTTAATACTCTGAGCATAAGACACAAAACTCTTCACCAGGGGTTGGCAAACATTTTCTACAGAGGGCCAGGGAATATATATTGTAGGCTTTGTCAGCCAAAAAAAAAATAGCTAATAGTCTTTTCTACATTTTACATTTTAAAATGCAGGAAATTGTCCTTAGCTGGAAGGCTGTACGGAAACAGGCAGAGTCCTGGCTTTGGTCCACGGAGTGTGCCTATCTCGTCTGTCTCATCTCCTCTGCACCGTCCCTTCCGGCCCCTCCTGCGTCCGCGCTTCCCTCGGAACCTCCACCGACTCCAGGCGGCGTCACGCCTTCGTCCGACTGCGGCCGAGGACACTCGTCTTCACCCGCGACCCGCAGACCCGCGCGGGCGCGGTCCGGTGAGGCGGGCGGGTTTTCACACCTGCCACCGCCCTCTCGTGCCAGCCCTGTGCGACGTTCTAACGCCGTCCTCCTCACACTTGCTGCAAGTTGTGGGCTTGTTTGTCTTGTACATGAAATTCCGGAATCCTTGGGAGCAGAGAGAGATTCTGAGCTACCTCTGAATCCCCAGGCACAGCCATGCGCCTGGGTAGTGTGAGCCGGCCGCAGAGACTGAGTTGGCCCCGCTTTTGTTGTCTGTAAGGAGGATGGGAACCTAAGACTCGGAAATATTTAGGAGGATAAGTAAAATCTAGAGAGCTGGTGCGCTTGTTTGTTTGTTTTGTTTTGTTTTGTTTTGTTGCATGTATTTCCTTCCCCCTACCCCCTAAATTTCCCCCTAAAACAAACACATTCCATGGAAGCTTCATGGCATAAACAGATCCATTCATGGATGCTGCCTGGGTACCGTGTCCAACTTAAGGTCAAAATTAAGGCTCAGTTCCAGTTTCACTGAGTTTGGGTACTCAAAAGAAGTTCTGATTTGATCTGAATTTACTTTTGTGCCTCTTTGTTTTTAATGCAAAGTATGCCTGAGCAAATAAGGAAAAAGTCAACTCCTCAACCAGAAAAAAATATAAATGAAGCAGCACAAGGAATTTGAAAATTAATAGACTGTTTCTTGAGAAGTTCTATGTTTACAGAAGAATTAGTATATTATTTTATAGCTATCCAAGTGGCCGACAGTTTATTTTATCAAGTCTGATAATTTTCTGTGTTGGCAAAAGTTGGTAAAAGTATGAGTCAATAAGAACTCCTAGAGTCCAATTTAGCAATGTGCATCAAAAGTTCTAAAACTTTTCTCTTTAAGCAAGCAATTCTATCTCTGAGAAATTTTACTTAGGAAAGTATCAAAAGTATTCAGTAAGTTTCGTCTTTGAGATTGCTCACCACAGCACTATTTATAATAGTGACAGTTCATATCACAAAAATATATCAATATGTTGAAACATTAGACAACCATTCATCAAAAATATGTAGTAAAGTATTTAATAAGTTGAGGACATGCTCATAACATGTCATTATGTCTTTAGAAAGCAAGTTATAAAGCAGAGTAATATATTTTGTAAAAAATAATTGCTATCACTATTCCAAGATAGGAGAGATATCCATGAATGTGTGGCTCTCTTGAAAAGGGACAAAGGGTAGTGTCAAAAGTGATTGTTCCACTGTTCAGCGTACTCTAAAGGACTGTCTTTGTCCCCATGTGATCTTGTTTGCTCCCAGAATACGATTTTTAAGTTCTACCCTGCCTTGCAGCCCATTTCCCGATAGCCAGAGTGATCTTGCTAAAAAATTAAATCAGATCATGTCACTTTCCTGCTTCCAATTAGACTTAGAATAAAATCCAGACTCCTTCACATGACCTAAAATGACGTCCCAGTTCTGGCTCCTGCCTTCCTGTCGTCTCACACCACACCTCCCTTCGTCCTGGATGCAGGGACACCAGCGTCTGCTCTGTCCCTGCCCATGGGCCGGCCGTTCCTGGTGCTGGGAGTGCTCTCTGTTTGCGTGGCTAGCTCCTTTTAGCCCTTCGGCCCTTCGCTCAGATGTCACCTACTCGGAGAGGCCTTGCCACCAGTTACTGTCTGTCCCGTTACCCTACTTGTGCCTTCTCAGCATGGTTATCTTGTTCAGTCATTGCTCACTCGCATACTGCCTGTCTCTCCAGAATGTCATTTCCACAGCGCAAGCTCCGTGTCTGTCTTGTCCTCTGCGGGACCCTAGGTGTCTAGTCCTGTGCCTGGCACGTGGGAGCAGCTCCATCTATTCTTGACAAATGAATGGGCAAACTGGGCGACTCCTTTGCTGTGCTCTTTGGAGCTCTGAAAAAAGGAACCAGCAGCTCAAGGAATTCTCTTGGAATCCAGAATGTTAAGTTCACGAAGGCAGAGCTTCTGAATAAGGCTGTGTCTGCGCAGATGTCCCTGCTGGCCTCTGACACACTCTGGCGACACGCACACCCTTCTTCCTCCTGCTCTTCCAGTCTCCATGCTGCTCTGCTTCTCTGCTCCTCCTCTGAGTCCTGCCCAGCCTAACGGCCTGGCTCAAGTTCTACCTTACGGTACTGCGCACACAGTACTCCCACATAAACACACCTTCACCTCCTTGGATTGCCCTCTGTTACATACTAGTGCAGATAAAATGAATGTCATCTTGCGAAAAATATTATATCTGAAGGAAGAAGCCTTGCTTTGAGTCCCATAGCTTGGCCACTTTGTGACTAAACTTGAGCAAATTATTTAAGTTCTCTGGGCTCGTTTGTTCGGAAGAACATTGTTTATTGTGAAATCTAAAGGAGATGGCCGGAAAAAGTACCTTACGAAGCACCTGACACATCACGGATACTTAATACGTGAGCGATTCATTCATCTCAGTCTTTTCTCAGCTGGAGAAAAGCAACAGAATCCGCTTAAGGGGCTTCATCTGTTTCACCATCTCAGTGTCTCTGCGTCCGTGGGAGGCCCGTCCGAGTGTCTGCGAAGAGGAGCGGCTTAGCCTCACTATAACCATTTACTGGCCGGGATTCCAGAAGAAGGTGTCAGCAAAGGGGCCTTCATGTTTACAGAGCAGCTTTCCATCAGGAGTCCAGGACTCCGAAAGACACAGTAACAGTGACAGTGACATCCTGCACTGTGGCGACGGGATGTGATGGCAGTGAGTGTAACACACTCCACCTCTTTACAAACAGTTTGACAGCTCGTGTTGTTGGTAGCTTGGTTTCCACTGGTATTTATTATATTTCTGCAGGGGTTTGCAGATGCTGACAAAGAGGGTGCATTCTGGACTTCTCATTTATTGGGAGATCCATTTGCTCTTGGCTTCTTCTCCTCTTAAATATGTGCTGTCCTGCAACGTGGGAAGCAGCCTGATAAAGTAGGAGGAGTGGAGAATTTAGAGGAAGATAGATTAGCGTCCAAATCAGGCTACGGGCTGGGTGCTGCAGGCAAGTTTGTGGACTGCTCTATGATTCCGTGCTGCGTCTGTCACATAAAACCTCCACACTCATCTCGCATCCCTCTCAGAGGCGCAAAACATTAAGAATGGGGTGCCTTGAACTTGAGGCCATTCCTAGAATCTTATATGATTCCTAAAGGACAGAGAGCTGATAAGTAGGATTCAAAAACAGGAAGTGAGTGTGGCATTGAATGACTCACATCAGAAGGCTGATAATTAGGTTGGGCTTCCTGAGTAACAAGTGTGCAGTTAGAATTAAGTGCAGAAAAAGATGGTAGAGGAATTCATATTTTTAACATCAGTTTAATATTCTACTGACCTTCCTCTTAGGAGTGGAAATACCACTCTGGGGACTCAACTTCTAAAACACGTCTCCACAAGGACATTTAGTTTTGGTTTTTAAGCCAGTCGCCAAATGGGGACCCAGTTGATTGCATCCTACCATGCAGTTCACATGCAAACTGAAAGGCTCTCCCCAGAACCATTGTGGTACACAGAACACCCCTGGACACTTAAAAGACCCCTCGATATTAATTTCCCCAGCCTTTTGCTATGTAGAGATTTAAGCACTATTTGAAGAGTGACCCCCATGACATTAACAGCCAGGCTGTGGTGTGTTGCAAACAAAAAATAAGATGGTCTTGAGTTGCTTATCAAAATGAGAATGCGGGTGGCAGTGGGGGTGATGGGATAATAGGCCTGTGCTTGGGTGGTGGCACTATTGTTTTCTTAATTATTTTTTGTGTCCTCAAATAGCAGTTAGTGAAGAGATATCCCATAAGGAAGCTCTTTTTTAGGAGTAAGGCAGCAACCTTGAGGGCTTGAACATCACCTTGTTTTTAACGGGTCCATAGGCGCTTGTAGCCATATAGACCCACTGAACAAACTGATGGTAACCTATGTTGTGAATTTAATTCACATTGTGATTCTCTGAGGTTATTTCTGCTGTATCCTCAATTTGCATAATGAACTTTATGGGAACAACATAGGAAGGCATCAGACCCTGGTGTGGCAGACACTATTGTTTGCTTACCCAGCAGCCTCCGACCCTGCCCACCTCACACACCACTTCCCCATGCACTCCCCTTGTCTTCCTCTCCAGTTACGTTTTAGACTTTGCTTTACCACTTGGGTAGGGAGCCTATCACGATTGGTCTGACCTACCTATGGCAATTCCATCCTCTGTGCCAGGGATTAGCTTAGGCATAGGGAAGGGTTTAAAGTCCAAGGTCTTCAAAGAAGCTCTCATAAAGGTTTTCTTATCTACCAAATAGAAATGCTTGGGAGAAATACCGTATCTATTCACTGGACATCTTGAGTCTGTGTGTGATGACTGGCGGTGCTGTAGCCACTTTGTGCTCATGAGGGGCAACAGCCCCAGGAGGCTGAGATGGCAGAGTGGAAATGTAGGAAGCACATAGAACATAGCTGTGCCACTGGATTAAAATTATCCAGGCTGCCCTCAGCCCAGACTTCCTGCTATGTGAGAGAATAAAGCCCTTTATTGCTTATGATACTTTTGTTTAGGTGTTGGTTATTGATAGTTCAAAGCATCCTGATACCTCTAACCTTATACCTTACAAAGAAAAAAGGTAGGAACAGAAATTATTTCTTTGACATAGATAAAGCTTCAAAAACAGAGTATATATTTCCGACATGAATAGGATAGAAATACCATCCTCCCAGACACCCTTGCACTGGTCTGTCTTTCTTGGTTCTGGCTGGAGAGAGGCTATAAGAGGCAGTAGAAGGCCTGACATCTGGCATTGGAGCTTGAGTCTGAACTGTGGTTCTACCATGTACTGGCTAAGTGTGTGTCTGTGGTCAGGTTACTTAACCATGAGCCATAGTTCCCTCATCTCTAAAATGGGAACAATAATACCCTTGGAGTCATTTGGAGGATTAAATGAGACAATGCCTGAGAAGCACTTAGCATAGTGCCTGGGACATGGAAGAGCATGACAAATGCAGTATCATTATCGTTTTCATCAGCTCTGAGCACTGTGACAACTTTCCAATCAGCAGCTTCTCTCAGGCTCAGCCTTGGCTTCCACGCCCTGTCACTCTCCTCTGCTCGCTCCTCTGGCCTGGTGCTTCCGCGCCGGCCGCTGCCTGTCTCGTGTCTCGGGCTGTGCTTTCAGCCCCCGCCCGGGTGGTCCAGTGTCTGTGGCCTCCTCCAAAGGGCTTGTGTGTTTTTCCCATGACAGCTGGCCTGAGTGAAGCAGAAGACACTCTACATGAGTAAGGGGACCAGGTAATAACCCTGAAAAGATCACAGGGCTTTTGATGGCAGGCTCTTAAGGTAATAGACAGCGTAATGCTGCTGACTACGGCCATTAGTGGCAGAGCAGCAAAGGGGCTGGTCATGGGGTAAAGTCCAAGAGAAAACATAAGAGGTTACCTGTATGGTGACCTACAGCACATGAGAACTTGGGACCTGGCGCATGTGCAGCAATGGGAAGGAGGTCAGGTTGCCAGGAAGAAAGAACTGGAAAAAGGATACAGAATTCTTGCAAGATAAAGCTTTTAATCTCTGGCAACTCTTAGTCTGAAAACACAGGATGACCATGAATGAATGAATAGGTAGAGGAATGAATCATCATTTTATAGATCAGAAAACAGGTTAAGTGTTTAAATAAACTTGCTAGTCAAAAGCCGCACAGGTAGTATACATTGGGAATGTTGATTCCTGTTCATGTACATTTTATATCATGTTGAAAGGAAAACTGTATCTGTTTGGTGTTCTTAAGCTCTTTCAAAAACACTGTTTGTTAGAAAAATCTGAGGATACAGACCTTGTCAGCAGACTGCAGATATTTGAATTCATAAAATAAAGGAGGTACCCTAACCCCTAACTGCGACACTTGTTTGCTGTTTCTGCTACATGTTTGAGACCACTGTGTGCCCTGACCCAGGGAAGCATTTCACCCCATCAGTCACTGTGCATCTGTAAATGTACATTAACAAGCAGATTTGACAAAGTGATACCATATATGTTAATAAACTCATCAACAAATGCCAGAGCAGTGCCTGACCTACGGAGCTGCCGGTGTTTACTAATGACTGTTAGACAGCATGACAGTGTAGTGGCATCGCCTGACACTTCAGTGGGAGTGACACCTTGGGAAAAGATAATATGAAATTTGTTTGACTGCTGAACAAAGCACAGTACACAGACTTGAGCTTGAACTGTCTGTATGCTACATGTGTCCTTACTACTTTCGCATCAAACTGAAATGATCGCATCTTCTCTCATAGTGTATAAGTATATTCATGAAAAGGAAATATGTTGTACAATATTTTTTGCTTCAGATCATTTCGAGTAAATGGAGCTACAAAATGAAATGTTGGAAATAGAGATTATTATATTCATTACACCTTTATGTATAGCCTGTTTCTTGGAAATTTATTCATATGTTATGCTTAATAAACCATAACTTAAAAATCACCTTGCATGCAAATTTCTAAACTTGTACTGCTATCCATTATACTTTGCAACTTGTTTTCCTGGTAGACTTTGTCACCATCCCACCCCTACGAAAGTAAGTGGATGAATAAGCACAATTCTAAAGTTTGATTGATTCTACTGGAAAGACCAGATATATATCAAAGAAGACTTTATTTCTATTCTCCTAAAATAGACTGAGAGGCTGGTGTTCAAACTGCCTCTTCCATTCATTTTTCTGAGGGGCCAGTGAACATTGTGAGAGGTAGGTGTTTATTTCTAGCTTCCTGAGAGCAAAGTGTAAAACAACTAGAGGCAGAGGCATGGCCGGGATGTAGGGGCACACCGTGTCTTTCTCAGAGGGGTGTGTTTTCTAAAGTAACTTTATACTTTGGAGCCACACAACTGCCAGTTTTAAATGTTAGCTTTATAGGCTCTCCCAGCCAATTTTAGAGTTACGTGGGACTTTGAAAATCATCTAGTTCAACACTATTATTTTCCTGAAGAGTGACTGGGATACAGACAGTGTAAGTAACCTAGGATTTTTAGATGTACAATGATGCCTCCTAAGCAGGTATCCTAAAAGCAGTAAGCTCTCTCCATGGCCACTGCCCTATCCCCCTTTCCTATCTGCTCCTGTCCTGCTTGGTGGAGAGTGGGTGATCCTAGGAGGCTTTACAAGGGGGGGGGGGAAGGGGGATTGCGACTGCCTTGCAGGAGGGCGAGGACCTTAGCGGTGAAGGAGGGAGGCACTCCAAAGGTGCCACAGCTCACGTGATGACCCCTCTGCGCGACCCCACAGCACCGAGACCATTGTCCCAAAGAAAAGCATTGTCCAAAAGAAAAGTGTACGGTAGGCGAAGAGACAGGGTCTAAAATTAAAGGTAAGCTGGGGACGGGTTGTAGATGACCTTGAGTGATTCCCCTGAACTCAGCCAACCAGGCTTATCCACTGAGCAAAGGGAAGTCTTTGAAAGGTTTTGAGTCCAGGAGGGATTCAGAACCGCAGGATTTAGGAAGATTAAGGTAGCGGCACACGGAGAAAGCCTCGGTGTTCTTGTTGGCCCAGCGCCCCTTCCTTTCTTCTGAGGCCAGAAGCCCTCTTCCCAGCAGGGAGCACTCTTCCCACGGCGGGCGGGGGGCTGCCCAGCACGACGCCACCGGGGCGGGGCTGCGCCTGCCACACGGATCTGGGCAGAACGAACCCACCTCTGGCCGTAAATTTTAGTCCAGGAATGAACATTTGTCCCAAGTTAGGAAATCAGTCTTCTCGGGTGCTTTTCTAGCAGAACTATTAAGACATTTTCTTGCAGCTGGAACAGCACCACAGGTAAACCGCGACTGGGCTGTGGCGCTCGCCTGGCGCCGCACAGCCGAGGGCATTCCCTGGCCTGCAAGCTGGGCCCAGCTCCTCGCAAAGCGGTTGTTCTGGGCCTCAGTGTCCCCGAGCTGAGTTTAGGAGTCGAATTGCTCTGTGTGAGGAAACAGGAAGAATTCGTTTTTGGTTTTGCTTTTCTTCATGAATGCCTGTTAAACCAAGCCCCCTCTAAAAGACGGCCACGTGACAGTCCGGGCTGTTTCGAGGGAAGGAAGGACCAGGTCGGTGTCTGGGGAGACGGGGTGGACGGAGCCGGCGCGGGGGGACGGGGCCTGGCTGTGGAACGCCGTGACAGATGTGGAGACTGGGGGAAGAAATGGATTTGGAGCTGAAAGGCAGCTGAGAAGGCCAGCGCGGGGAGAAGGCCGGCGCGGGGAGAAGGCCGGCGCGGGGAGGCCAGAAGGCCGGCGCGGGGAGAAGGCCGGCGCGGGGAGAAGGCCGGCGCGGGGAGAAGGCCGGCGCGGGGAGAAGGCCGGCGCGGGGAGGCCAGAAGGCCGGCGCGGGGAGGCTAGAACCTGAGCTCTGGGGACGCTGGGAAACGTCGTGAGAAAGGGGGGTGGGCGGTCTTCTCTGGATGACAAGGGCATTTTATTCCCGTGAACGGCGCGGGGACGTGCCAGGCGTTCTGGAAGGAGCGCGGGCCCCAGGGCGAGGAGGCCTGGCCCGCGCGGAACTAGGCGCGTGTCTGCGGTGACGCTGTCTGAGCCTTCCGACTCAGTTTCCTTCTCTTGGGTTGAAGGACCAAACTATCCCTTTTCGTTTTAAAGCTCCACACTCCGAGATAATGCGGAGCCATGAATGCCTGTGCGAGACAGAGAAGAGCGCAAACCGGTGGAGACTCGGATTTCACGGCCCGCGGGCAGCCCTGTGAGAAGCAGTCACACTTGGGACGAGCCAGGCGCAGAGACGTATGGCTCACGGGTATTATGTTCTCAATAAAACTCTGGGGACTGATAGCGTCCCTTTCCCAGGAAACTGAGGCACAACGATTGAGCAACTTTCCAAGTCCACACCTGCTGAGGGTCAAAGCAGGGTGGTCATCCTGGTGACCGGAGCCGGAGACTGTTTCCTCAGGGGCTGCACCATCCTGTCACGCGACAGCGGGCCGTGGGATGGCCATGCTGGCTTTCCGCATACTGTCACGGTCCGTGGTGGCAGCCTGAGGACATCCCTGCGTGGTGGCTGGGACAAGGACTACAGTCCTTATTCTGTGGTTGAAGAAACGGAAGGCTCTTCCCCAACTGCATGGAGGACCCAAATCCAGACAGGATGTATACCAGAGTCACAGACCAGTGCAGTAAAATCTTCCAGATGTGCTTTAAGGAACTTGTGACTCTGATATTCTGAGTCCCTTACACTGGGGAAGTTGAGAGTGATCTATTTGACCTGAGGTTGTGGAGCAAATACTACATCATTTACACAGCATAAACTCTTACCCATTTACTGGCTTCCCCTCCACCATGATCCTGTGTATATAACTGAATGGAAACCAGCCAATCCTTCATCATCTTCTCTGTCTTCTGCCAGCACCACTCCCCTTTCCAAGCGAGGAGTCCAGATTGCTTCCTGTGTCCTTGCCACTGGATCCGTGCATTGGGAACGGAGGGCCGGAGATGACCGCAGGAGTGCCTTCTGGCAACTCAGGCACGCAGGGTCTTGGCAATGCCCAAGGCTCACACTTGCACACATGGTCATCCTGGCCAAGCCCCAGAATCTCCTGGTGTCCAGTGTCTGCCTGGGAGTGGAAGTACACACCTGTCCACCCGTGCCTAACCAGGGTCTGTACTGATGTTGAATCAGCTGTTGTCATGAGATGAAAATACCAGTCAGTTTGACACAAAGCCTTCAGCTCAAGGGCCACTTACTGACTTTGTCTGACTTCAGTGACGTCCCATTCATAGCCACCGTAATTTTAGCCATGGTTATCAGCTCCAGTGTGTGTACATTCAGCCTTGATGAAGTCAGCATGGACCCCTGGCCTTAACCACGGTTTGCAAAAGGAACTGCTATAGCCGAGGGCCCCGTGAAACCCTGTTGGGAATGCAGACAAAATACAATCCTCTCCCAGTATTCGTGTTTACCTTTCGAGTGGAAACCACCATCCTCATCCCAGAGCCTGCCCAGGCATGCAGGCATTTCACCCAGAGCATTTCCATCTTAGCCTCAAATCAAAAAGTAAAATTTTCCACAAATCAAAGAAAGACTTGAGTCGGCAGACCTAACTGGTTTATTAAATGTCATGTACATTTTCAGAAACAAGGTGAAGAGCCAAACTTATCTTGATATTTTAGAGTTTTAAGGAAATTGTTATAAATATATCCAAGCAAGGGGAACAAATCCAAACTCAAAGAAGCAAAATCAGTCTGGTAGCAGAATTTTTCTCTGCTTCTAAAACTCCAGAAAAGAGTGAAAAAAGACCACAGAGTTTCTGCAAATGGTCTCAACCCTTGGTGGAAACACAAGCACAGTGGGAAAGAAAAGGCGATAGCCTAAGGAAATTAGAGAACAGGATTCTTATTGGTTACTACAAGGAAAATGAAGTAGACACAAACATTGATAAAGTTGTTTCACACAAGGGTAAAGATTAGCAATTCTGAAACTGTACATGTGCTGTGGTTGCACAAATACGGAAGCAAACTGTAGGTAAGGGGAATCGAGTTTCTCACTGTCAGAGAAAGAACTTAGAAACAAGTAAGGAGAGAAGGCTAGAATTAACCTTTTGGTGCTGCGTAAAAGTTGGAGCTGCCAGTATGACTTTATAGTTATTTAATATGTGGGTAGGTAGGTAGTTATGGAAGTATGGAAATGTTTGTACAGTATACGTGGATTATTAGACATATAAATATTGTATACTGACTATTTCCTCAATGTGAAACTCCAGCAGCAATGAGCACATCAAGCACCCAGATCTCAGCTTTTAAATACCATTCTCCAATAAAAGGAACCAGGACTCTCTAGAGAAATAGCTAATTCTAAGGCTGAGGCAGAGAAAATACAACATGAGCCTGGAGGATCTTCTAGTATCAGAAAGCTAAGTGTTAAACAAACACGCAAACAAACAAACAAATGAAACCCAAAGGATGGGGGAATGTCAAAAGAATAAAAAGTTAACCCCAAAGAGATCTCAATGGCCAAATTGGAAAAAGTTGAGCAACAGAATAAATAATGATAACATTTAGTGTTGAATGATAACACAAAGAAAAAAACAAATATCCACAAGTCTATAATGATATAAAAATCATTGAATGAATAAATAACAGAAGAAAGGACAGATATTTCTTGCAGAAGAATTCTAATTAATAAATGGAGAAGAAATAAGGGAAGTAAAATATCACTATCAGAATACCAAAGTAATAACTGCTGCTGGCTAGATCCATTCACGCATCCTAAAATTAGTGGGTGAAACTTTAAGGATATTTAAAACAAGATATTTGCATAGCCTCAAATTCTCCCATGGTATTTATTTATTTATTTATTTATTTATTTTTGAGACAGAGTCTCACTATGTTGCTCAGGCTAGAGTGCCGTGGCATCAGCCTAGCTCACAGCAACCTCAAACTCCTGGGCTCAAGCAATCCTCCTGTCTCAGCCTCCCGAGTAGCCGGGACTTCAGGCATGTGCCACCATGCCCAGCTAATTTTTTCTCTATATATTTTTAGTTGGCCAATTAATTTATTTCTATTTTTAGTAGAGATGGCGTCTCACTCTTGCTCAGGCTGGTCTCGAACTCCTGACCTCGAGCAATCCGCCCACCTCAGCTTCCCAGAGTGCTTGGATTACAGGCGTGAGCCACCGTGCCCGGCCCATGGTATTTATTAATTCCTGTGGTGGTTTTAACATATGTTCACAAATTCTTTGATACTCCTCCCTTTGAGAAGGTAGGACTTCATTCCCCTCGCCTTGAATTTGAGCTGGACTTAGTGACTGCTTCCAGTGAATAGCATATAGAAAGAACAAATACTGATTTTATATGGGGAAATCTTATATTAATATTGTCAGTGATGAGTCATGTTGACATAACATGCTTCCTGCTGTGATGTGATGAGAGGCATGTTTTCTGTCTACTTTCCCACAAAAATTTATAACTCAGTATAATCATGAGAAAACATGAGACAAATCTGAATTGAGGGATATTCTATAAAATATCTGAACAGTACTCTTCAAAAATTACTGTCATGAACAACAAGGAAAGATTAAGAAACTGTCACAGATTGGAGGAAAACAAGATGACATGACCAAAAAAATACAATGTAGCACCCTGGATTGGATCTAGAAACAGAAAATGACATTAGTGGAAACACTGGTGGAATCTATGTACCAACTATGTTTACATAAGATGTTAATATTAGGAGAAGTTGGGTAAAGAGTATATAGGAATCCTCTGGAATCTCTTTGTATTCTATTATTAATTTAAAATTATTTCAAAACCAAAAGAAATTTTAAATTGTAAGCACACTTAAATGCATTTAAAGAACTTCACTATCTGATGAATGTAAGAAATATATCCCAAACAAAATATCGCAGAGGTTAGAACACAGGTAAGTTGGCACAATATGGAAAACAAAGAGACAACCTTACCATTAGACAACGTAAAACATAAAATGCACGGCAAAATGCTTTAAAGGGGAAATAAATCAGTTCAGTTTGATCATAATTATCAACTGCAATAAAGATAATTGGTATGTAACTTTATCCATCAAATGAAATGTCATCATAATATATAAAGTAAAACCCTTGTAAGTGTAGATGGCATTAACAGAAATATGAATGTTGATGATTTTAACATACCACATTTGGTCAAGTAGACATAACATGCATAATTGGATAATAAAAGAAATAAGGTTGATTTACAAGATATGTCAAACTTTTTAACCAACAGGGAATAGATATTCCTGACAAAGCCCCAGGGAGATTTCTGAAAATTGATTATAATCTAGAATACAAAATCCTTCAATGATTTTTAAAAGGAAAAGAATGTACAAGCTACCTTATGTGGTTACAATGCAATAAAACCAGAAATTAACAAAATTCAAAAGAACAATAACACAATTCCAAATACTTAGAAATGGAAAAAAAGAACTTAACATTTCCTATAAATACTGTGAAAAGAGAATAATAAAAATGTCAATTATAGAACATTTTAATGAAAACAAAACCAAAAACATGAAACATCAGAATTTAGTCAAAACTATATTTAGAGGCAAATTATAGATTTAATGCTTTCTGTCATAAAAGAATAAGAAAAACTAAATGGAATGTTTAATTCAGTAAGAAGGAATATGGATAAGAAAACTATGACATGCAGGAGAAAGAAAATAAATATAAAATCAAAATATAATAAGGAAAAGGAAATAATAAAATCAATTTAAGAGTTGGTGCTTTCAAAAAATAATAATATAGATAAAACTCTGCTTATTTTGGTCAAAAAAAAGAGAAAATGATAAATAAATTTACTGTTAAGAAAGAGGAAGTAGCCACAGAAAAATTTTAAATTTAAAATATAAATATGATGAATTATATTCTGAAAAAAATAGAAATGATTAAAAGAATTGATTTAAGAAGTAATACTAAAATTATATTGCAACAAAGTAGACTTATGAAAATTATGAAAATTTACTCAAGAAAAAGGTGAAAGCTTGGCCAGGTCTCAAATTCAGTTATTGTAATATATACATTACACATAAATATACATATATGTTTGTCAGGAGGGAAGGAGAGAGGAGAATTTATTATCATTTCTTATTTTATCAGTGTAGTTCTAGTCACTGATGGATGTGGATGATCGACAGAGTTTTTCTCTCTGGACATTGACATGCTGCATTTCCCAACTGCGGACTAACCCTGTGTCCTGAGAATGAAATCTGCTTTGCTGCAGTGACTTTGTCCTTCAGAATCATCTATGTTGCCCCATGCATCAGCAGTTCATTCATCTTGATGGCTGGGTGTATCAGTCCTATGAGTGGAACTCCACTGCAGTTGCAACCCAATTCAGTTCAACTCTAAGACCATAATTTGCTTACCCACTCTACAGTATATGGACATTTGTGCCTCCCCCACCCTCCTAGTTTTTGGTTAATACAAATAATGGCACCATAAACATTCGTGTACAAGGGATTTTCAGAGTCATTACCTCTTATCCCCGCTTAGGTTTGCTAGAAGCAGAGCCTGATACATGATTCTAGTGACGAAAACTGATTGCAGGAGTGCTCTCCGAAGAAACCGCCAAGGGAGGGTGGAAGTGAGCAAGGATGAGGTCTCCGGTCAAATCTTGCATAATCCTTGAGGCATGAAGGCAGGATGGTCTTCTGCACTTTGTATCAGTCACCGGTTGTGCTGACCCCTTCTCATGGTGAGGGAATTACTTCCTGAACGAGGTAGCACCCACCGGCTGAGGACAGTTCTCCTGAGAGCAGCTGTGAGGCACCAGCCACCAGCACCAACAGCAGGTAGGGATGAGTTCCTTGACCTGGTGAAATCTTTTTGTGTGCACATATTTTGACCTCTTTGGGGTAAACACCGCAGAGTCAAATTGCTGGGTCCCAGAATAGATGTATGGTTAAAAATATCAAACAAAAAGATTTAAAAGAAATGTCAAATATATTTTTTTAATTAATGTTACCATTTGACACCCCCCAGTAAAGTGTCAGAGTTCCGGTGGTGGCCTCATGTCTTCACCAGCATGTGCGGCTGACAGTCATTTCAGCAGTAACCATTCCAGTGGGAGCGAAATGGTGCCTCATGGAAATGCTAACTACATTTCTCCGATGAGGAGTGATGTATGTCTTCTTTTATAAAGTTCTCTTCACGGCTCTCTTCTTTGCTCACTTATTTAATGTGATCATTTGTCCTTTTACTACTAATTAATAATTAATAATTCTAGATACAAGTCTCTGTGATATAAAAGTATTGTCAATATTTTTTCTTACTCTGTGTCTTTCTTCAATGGTGTCTTTAGATGAGAAGATTTAAAGTTTGATGAATTCCATTTTATTATTTATAATTAATACTTCCTGAATTTTCTTCAAGGAATCTTTTCTTATCCCAAAGTCATGAGGATATTCTACTACATTTTCTACTAGAACCTTTATAGTTTTAGATTTAATGTTTTAAGCCTATAATACTTTTTAAATTAGTTTGTGCATAAAGTATGAGGTATAAAAGTTCATTCTCTTACATAAGGATAGCCAGTTATTGTTCTGGCATTCTTTACTAAAAAGAATTTTCCTTCCCCACTGAAATGACTTTGTACCTTGTCATAAACTATTATTGACTAGCTTAGAGTCTATTTCTGGTCTCTATTTTGTTCCATGGCTCTAGTTCTTTCTTTACACCAGTACTGCACTGTCTTAATATCTACAGGTTTATCTGTAAATCTCAAAATCAAGGAGTTTAAGTCCTCCAACCCTGTTTTTCTGTTTCAGATTTGTTTTTGTTATCATAGGACTTTTACATTTTCATTAAAAACAAAAAATCTGCTGTGATTTTGACTGGGACCATAATGAATCTATAGATAATTTGGAGGCAAATAAACATTTAAATAATATTGATATTTCCAAATTATGACCATGGCATACCTCTCCATTTATTTAAGACTATTTACATTTCTTGATTCTCTTAAAACATTTTCTATCATTTTAAGTGTGCAGGTCTTACATATATTTTGTTAAACTTATCCAAATATTTTCTATTTCAGAGCAATGGGAAATGGTATGTTTTAAATTCATTTTCCAAATTGTTTTTTGCCGCCAAGAAGAAATACAATTGATATTTTTATATCGTCTTTGTTGCCTGACCCTGCTATGTATTAGTTGTGATGATTGCTTTTCCTTAGGATTTTCTACTTGGGCAATACTTTCATTAATAGATTCACAACGTATTGTGAATAGAGACAACCTTACCTTACTTCTTTGTATATAACACATATACTTTTACTTATTTTTCCTGCTTTGTCTCACTGACTAAAATCCCCAGGACTTTGTTTAATGGAAGTGGTGAGTGTGGACATCTTTGCCTTGATCTCCACCTAGGGGAAAAGCATGCAGCATCACCACTGAGTGTGACGTTAGCTGCAGGTTTTTCAAAAACATTATGTATCAGATTGAGGAAGCTTCCTTCTATTCCTGGTTTGCTGCATTTTATTTTTTTAATCACATATGGATGTTAAATTCTGGCAAATTTATTGTCTGCATCTATTAAGATAATCAGATAGCTTTTATAAAATTCTATTAATGTGATTAATTGCTTTGATGGATTTTCAAATGTTAAAGTGGCCACACATTTCTGGAGCTAATTCACATGATATGTATTGTTGGATTTTATGTGCTAATGGTTTCCATGTTTATATGTGATATTGGTTAGTATTTTTATAGCATCTGTATATTTTTAATATCTACATTATGCTGGACTCATAAAATAAATTGGGAAGCATTTCTTCCTTCTATATTTTTAAAGAATTCATGTAAGATTAACATTAGTTTTTCCTTAACTGTTTGATACAATTGGAGTTTCTTTTTTGGGGGAAAGTAGTTGATTATGAATTAAATACCTTTAATAGAGTTAAAGCTATTCAGATTTTCTATTATTTCCTGCATTCATTTTGGTAAGTTGAGATTTTAAAGGAATTTGTCTATTTAATTTAAGTCATAGTATTTGTTGGTGTAAAATTGTTCATAATATCTTTATAAGAACCTGTTTAATGTTGATCTGTGATTATATCACCTCTGTCATTCCTGAAATTGGTTATTTATGTCTTCCCTTCTTTTTCTTGATCAGTCTTCCTAGGGCTGTATCAATTTTATTTAATCCTTTCAGAAAACCAAGTATTAACTTTGTTGATTTTCTATTAATATATTATTTTCTTTCCATGTTATTGATTTCTGTCTTTATCTTTATTATTTATCCTTAATGGATTTTTCTAAGAATTATGATATTCTTCCTGAATTTATCACAGTTTATTAGAATTAATATTATACCACTTCACATACTGTGTAACAACCTTACAACAGTGTAATTCCGTTTCTCCCGTCTCCTTTGTACTATTCCCATATATTTCACCTCTACATACTATAGTCTGTTTTCTTTTATTTTCTTATATATTTACTATTTATAGCACTTTTTTCCTTCCTGTAGGTGCAATTTGGGATCTGGTATCATTCCCCTTCATTCCTCTTCAGTCAAAAGAGCACATTTTAGTATGTATTATAGTACAGGTCTTTTTGTAACAAACTTGCTGTTTTCTATTTATCTGAAAAATCTTTTTTTCACCATAATTTTTGATGGAAAAAGAGTTCTTTTTTAAAGCACTTTAAGGATGTTCCATTGCCTTCTGATCTTAATAAAACACAAAATATGAAATAATCGTTTTTGATTAGGAGTTAATTATTGTTAGTGTCATTGTTCCCTGTATGCTGTTCTTTGCTGGACAGTTACAATCTATCAGTCAGTGTTTCCTTGTTGCCTGTCCATTCTCTCCTTTTGGGGATTCTCCCTCTGTCTGCCTTTGCTTTCTCCACTTACTCCCACCTTGATACAATATTAAGTATGTGGCATCTTTCTATAAGTTCTGGTCATAATATGGAATTTTCTCTAATACATTGATTTGGTCATTTTCACTGAGAACTGAGTTGGGTAGGGAATTCCAACTGGAGCTATTTTTTTTTCTGCCTGGAATTATTTCCATATATTTTGACTATTTAACTATTAATGATGTTCTTATATCGACAATGCAATTCCTGTTTTTTGTTTTTAACTCGGTGTTTGTCTGGTATGTTTTTATATCCTGTGCACGTGAACCTTTCTGGTGTCCTGTTTCAGTGTGCTCTTGTACACAGAATGTAGCTTGCTCCTGTTTTATAAAACAAGCTGATGGCCTTTGTCTTTTTATGTTTAACCGATTTCCAATTTACATTTATTGTCCTCATGCCATCTTGCTTTATTGTTTCCTCTATGTGCTTGTACATTGTTTTTCTTTTCTGTCTTTTGTTATAGGGACTATGTGCTTTTATTTATTTTCTCTATGAAGTTATAAGATATAAATCTTTTTTAAATTCAATTATAGTTTAATTTTAATTTTGTTTTTTAAAAAACTGTATTCTTTAGCTCTTTAATTATCAATTTCAAGTTAAGTATGAAATTATCTTTACTGATTTCCTTCAATTCAGGAAAGAAGGTTAGAAAAACTCTTTTCCCACTTCTCATTTTATGTATAAGAATTTAGAAGTAGATTATTATGATTTTTCTCATTTTAAAGCCTAATCTTTTCTTTCTAAACTACTGATGGCACTTTCATAGTGCTTTGTAGCAATATTTTAAATCTATTAAGATAATGACACATTTAAACAATTTTAATTTTCATTTCTAAGCTTTCTATTCTAATTCCTCATTACTGAGTCTGAGTTTTTAAAAATTGTTATGGTTTCTTATGACATTTGAATTCCTCTTTAGAAAACATTTTTCAAGATAGGTATATGGATTGTGTACTTTATGAATACTTGCATATCTGAACATTCTTTTTGTCATCTTCACACATGAATTACATTTTGTCCAGGAATTTTGGGGTTACTAAATTTTCCTCTGGAAAGTCTATATGGATTTCTGCAATATCATTAAGCATTTGATGTTGAAGAAGAGCAGTTTCAGCCCTGCCTGGTCCTTTTTTTCTTTGCAAAAGAATTTACTAGGTACTTTTCTTTATACAAGATTTCCTACTCTCTTTGTGACCTTTACAATATAGTTTTAATTATAAAAGTTTAGTTTAGGTATTAATTTAGTCCTGATAGCAGAAAAATCAAGACAAATCTATTTAGAGAGTAATTTCCTGAAGTATAAAGTGCCACTGTAATAAAAAATGTAGTACAGTTTAGAGAAGCACATTTTCTGCTATAGAGCTGGTAGGAAATATGAGTGTGATATTTTGATATAATAAGAAATATGTATTTGGGCTTTGTCCCCTGTTCCTGGCACAGACCTCCTAAAACTCTTATAATTTCATAAATGATGTCAGTAGCATCTTTCATCCTAATATGTGGCCCTGGACTCTGGTTCCTCACACAGAACTCTTCATTGCCTTGGAATTTCTTGAGTGATAGGAGTATCTTTTGTTCTAATGAGGTGACTCCTGCTGGGCTCCTTAATAGCTTCAGGGTGGACTCTAGTCCCCCAGAAAGACTAAATGTTGATTAGAAGCTTGGGATTTTCAGATTGGGCAAACAACCGATCATGCCTATGTAATAGAGCCTCCACAAGAAACCCTATCTGAAGGGTGTTGGAGAGCTTCTGGGCTGCTGAACACGTGCATGTGCTGGGAGTGGCGCACCTGCACAGGGCACGGAAGCCTCGCACCCCTCCGCCGTGCCTTGTCCTGTGCATCCCTTCCATCTGGCTGTTTCTGAGTTGTGTCTTTCCATAATAAACCTGCCTTCTAGCAGTAAACTTTTCCCAAGTTCACTGAGCCATTGTAGCAAATTATCTTTCTGAGCCATTGTAGCAAATTATCAAACCTGAGGAGGGGTCATGGGAACCTCTGATTTATAGCTGGGCGATTAGAAGCAAAGGTGACAACCTGGACGTGCGGCTGGTGTCTGAAGTGGGGGCAGTCTTGTGGGAGTGAGCCCTTTATCTGTGGGATGTGATGCCAACCTCAGGTAGATAGTGTCATAATTGAATTGAATTAGACGACACCTAGTCCATGTCTGCCAAGAACTGGAGAATCGGTTGATATGGGAGAAAAAAATCGCACACATTTGGTGTCAGAAATGTTGTGTGAATGCAGGGAAAAATAATCTGTTTTTTTGTTTTTTTTCATTTTGGGACGAGACAGGAGGCAGGCAGGAAAGAATAGGGCAGAGGAAATACAGTAGCGATTGCTGGCTACAATCCTGTGACTCATGTTTACCAAGCTTTGTGGGTTCAGCTTTAGTTAAAGTGCTGAAAATAATATCATCATAAAATTTCATAGTATTTATTTCCTATAGAAAAATGTCTAGGGATATTTCTGAAAACATAATATGTATGTTTTCCCAATTTGTGAATGCTGTTCATATAATTTATGTCCATAGACTTCATATATTTTAGAATAATATTTGTATGGTATTTAAATGTTTATTTATTGAAGTAATATTATATACTATGTATATTGCTATGCTAATAAATATAGTATATTTTACAGTAGGTAAATAAAATGTATTATTACTTATCTACAAAACCAAAAATAATATAATTATTATGACCCAAAACTACCATGTTTCCCCGAAAATAAGACCTACCCATAAAATAAGCCCTAGCAGGATTTCTAAGCATTTGCGCAATATAAGCCCTACCCCGAAAATAAGACCTAGCGATGGGCGTGGCTACGCAGTGTATCTGCACAACCCATGCATTTCGTCACGGAGCGGTAAAGAAGACGAGCAGCCCTTCTCATCTGCCCATCGTGACAGCTGCTATCCCAGAGGTGACAGGAAAGGTGCGGGCAGGTTGGCCCCACCAACAAGGTCGGCTCCCCGTCAGGTCCCGGCCATCCTGTGGGTACTGCAAGCTGAGGCTTTGAGGGGAAAATAACACATCCTCTGAAAATAAGCCCTAGGGTGTCTTCATGAGGAAAAATAAATTTAAGACCCTGTCTTGTTTTTGGGGAAACACAGTATATTATACACTATGGAATTAATAACCTTTTGAAATAAATACAAAGGATGATCTTCTATAAACTCAGCCACCACTCCACCTCCCCTAAAAAAATATACGGAAAGGAAGAAATAATCTTTTTCTATGTTGTGACATTTTTACAATTTCCAGAATTCCATATAGTCTGATTTCTGCTCTGGTATTTCCTCTGGGCTGACCTGGTTTTAGAAAGACACATAGTAGAACCAGTTCTTGATAAGCCTACATCTGTATGTGCTGAACATCTCCAAGATGCCCTCTCAAAGACCTGGCCTGCCCGTGCTCTGCAGCAAGAAAATGACATGAAGCGGGAGAGAGAAGTGTCACAATCTATGCTCAGCTGGTCTGGATTATCCAACCTCTGAGGCGTATCCGCCGGCTGCCCCCATATCCCCTGATAAATCATCTCCTGATTGAACATCAGGCCAGACTGGGGTCTGATTCATTGGCTGAATGTTGCTACCTGGCTCCAGGAGAGGCCTGTGTCTCAGTCCTGTAATAGTCATCATGCTTTAAGGAACCTTCACATTTTTGAACAGTTACATAGTGTCCTCCACTGAAGAAAGAGGAAGTCTGGAGTCCATTTCCGGCAGCTAGCAGGGAGCTGTTTTCCTCTCTTTGACATTAGCAAGGTTTGGCAGCTTGTTAATCTTTAAGGGGATTTGGGGTTGAAATTTTTGGGGGGTGGACCTAGGGGCAGATGACACAATCAGAGCTCTCCAATGTGGTTCAGGAAGTTAAATAGATGCCCGTGTTTTTTATGGCTATGACTCCCATTTGGCCTTGGGCTTCAACTCCCAAGTTTATGTGAAAGGAAAACCACAAACTGTTGGATAGTGCAAGCACTATAATAATAGTCTCTACCTTTTTGCCTGATGACTTCCAAGAATGTTTCTGTAATTCTGAGGTAGCAGAAGCAATCAATAACTGTAATATAAATTACACGTGCGTTGAGCCGTCGAGCGTTGCACAGCCTGGGGCTCCGCAAGGCCAGCGTTGGCCGACAAGGTTGGCCTGGACACGTTTCCTCCCTTCCTCATTATTTTTCTGCCTGATGCCCAGCAGCCAATTAAGATTTGGTGAGAAAAGCAGAATTGGGGAGTAACCAGGCTAACCCCCTTTCATGGGAAAGCTTTATTCTGATTAACTCCCTAACTTGCAAAAACCACATCTGGGGTTAGAGATAAAACAGAGGAGAGGGAACAGTCCTCCCACAGAGACCTGACTCTACCAGTCATTTTTACCAGTTATTCTCTGACAAATATGTGTTTGCGTCAGACAAAAATGGTAGAGATGTGCTGCATCTGGCAAACATCACGGGGCTTCCGTATGGCTGGAACAGTAATGCTATTGTTCCAGTATGAGAGGATGGAGGAGTCAGAATGGTACCTGCCTCTACGGATAGCATGCTCAAGTTCCCTCTCCTCGGGGTGGAGAGAAGTCTTCTAAGAGGTGATCTCTATAGATTTGCTCTGTAGAAATGGCATGCTTGGAACATCACGCACTTTCTAGGAGAGTGGTGCTTAACCTACTACATGGACCACGGTGGGTGCTGAGAAAGTGCCCAAGAGTCCCCTCGGAAGGGCGGAGGAGCCAGGTCTCTAAACTGTGTCTGCACTAGAGCCACCCTGTGTTTAGCTCTTTAAACACTAGCTTTCTACTTAAGATTTAACGTGAAGAAACAGTTCCAGGGGGCAAAAGATGTGAAAAACAGATCTATGAAATGACATTTGGCAGGTTTTTATTCCATCCCATTGGGGACAGTGGCAATTAGCACCAACCTGTGATGTGGGATAGACTTCCAGCAGGAGCCTCTGAGAATCTGCCCTGAGCTGTTTCTACAAGGTCTGAAATACAGCAGTGAAGACACTAGTGCTCCCGTCTGTGGAATTACCAACTCTTCATATGTCCACTCCGGGCAGACAGATAATCACGGCTGTCGTAACAAAGGCATTTCTCTTTGCCATTTTGTGTTCCTGAAGAATTAAAGTTGGCCAGTGAGACTCAACACGAATAACACAGACTCTTTTCTGAAGCTATTTTTCTATTTTTTAAAATGAAGTTCAAAAACTATTGGAAAACTTTCTCTCAGTGTTTTAGTCTCCTTTGCTGAACTTTTAAGAAGAGGCAGGGAGGTAGAGTAGAATGAATAGTTCACTTGCAGTCCAACTGGATGAGGGTCTTAATTCTGCTACTTATTATTGGTATGTTTGGGGATACATTGTCTATCTACCCTCTTCACATGCAAATGCATTCACATATAAAATAGAAAATAAACAGCATCTGTGCAGCCTGCTGCCTATACTGCTAAGTGGAGGACCTGGTTATAGCAGAGCCTTTCAAATTATCTACATTCATGTTTTTATTTAATTTTGTATTTGATTTTTCACTGTACAAATTGTTAATAGAATGGCCTTGCATCTGTGTGAGATATTAATGTGCAGTTGGTTATCATTTCAATATTTGTAAGAGTTGGGTGGTCTAGGATAATGAAACAATACAGGCTTCTATGAAGTTCAAAGGTGTTTAGAAGTAGGCAGAAAATACACCTACATAACTTAAGAGCCAAGGAAATAGAAAATCCAGTGAAGTAATCAACCTAGGTTCAAGTTGCAGATGTCTATAGGAGAAAAAAGAATTAGGTATTGTGTGAGACATGAATCTAGAGGTCTTGGACCATGTGAAAACCTCCTTTGAGTTATAGAGCCGTTGACATAACAATTAGCAATTGATGTTTAATACATCAAATCAAAGTTGCTGACTGGAGTCCCGTCAGCATCCTGGCTAATATTCTTCTTTTGCAACCATAAACATGCTGAAAAAGCAACTCCACATCATACATGGGATAATAGTGTCCTTAATTGTCAGAAAGAATTGTCCTGAATGCCTGCAACTCTATATATCTCACACTCATCAGAAATCTCTTGTCGAAATTCACATCAGTTACTCAAAAGGGCAAATATCTCCCTTAGTGGTATGCATCTCATAACTTCTATAAGAGTTAGAATTCAGCATTAAAATATGAAAGGAAAAGAACACCATAGTTTTAACATTTGGTATTTATGAACTTGTTATTTTTAAGAAAATCTGGCCTGCTAGAGTGGCTGCCCAATAACTGCAAATTTAAACGTGTCCTTAAATATTTAATTTAGACTTTTGTGATTTTCATTTGAAATCTTTCCAACTTTATGAACTCTATTGAGACATTGAAGAACACTCAAAGTTCATTATATTCAAAAGTCTGTTTATTAGATCTATAAAGAGGAGTTTGTTAAGTTAATTAAAGCACTTTAAGAAGGAAACAAAATATCTCAAATTTAAATATGCTTCTAAAATATTTAAGGGAATTCAGTTTATAATTTGGACCAAGTATTATCAAAAAGCTCTTTAAGAGTGAATGTTAAGGCTGGGCGCAGTGGCTCACGCCTGTAATCCTAGCACTCTGGGAGGCCGAGGCGGGTGGATTGTTTGAGCTCAGGAGTTGGAGACAAGCCTGAGCCAGAGTGAGACCTCGTCTCTACTAAAAATAGAAAGAAATTAGCCAAACAACTAAAAATAGAAAAAATTAGCCAGGCACAGTGGTGAGTGTCTATAGTCCCAGCTACCCAGGAGGCTGAGGCAAGAGGATCCCCTGAGCCCAAGAGTTTTAGGTTGTTGTGAGCTAGGCTGATGCCATGGCACTTTAGCCAGGGCAACAACAAAGCCAGACTCTGTCTCCAAAAAAAAAAAAAGAGTGAATGTTAAAAATTACTAAGAAATAAAGAGAACAGTATAATTTATAAGCATAATTTAAAAGCAAAAGAAAGCATTAGGGTTTCAACTTTATAAATATAAGTAATACTAATTTTTAGAAACCAGGTAAACTTCTTAGTTATTATTTCAGAATATTATGGGGGTACAAACGTTTTGGTTAAGTGGATTTTTGTATAGGTTGGAGTCAAAGTTATAAGTGTTTCCATCACCCAGATAGTGTGCATTGTACCCATTAGGTGTGAATTTACCCATCCCTTGTTCCCCCTCCTACCTGCTTGATTTCCATTGAGTTTTACTACCATATGTGCATATGAGGGTTGATCAATTAACTTTGATTTAATAGTGAGTACCCATGCTGTTTGTTTTTCCATTATTGCGATACTTCACTTAGAAGTATGGTCTCCAGTTCAATCCAGGTTGTTACAAAAGATATTAGTTCACCATTTTTTTTATGGCTGAGTAATACTCCATGGTATACATATACCACATTTTATTAATCCACTCATGTATTGATGGGCACTTAGACATTCCATATCTTTGCAATTGTGAATTGTGATGCTATAAACATTCTCGTGAAAATGTCTTTTTTATAAAATATCTTTTTTCCTTTGAGTAAATACTCAGTAGTGGGATTATTGCATCAATGGTAGGTCTACTCTGAGTTCATTGAGGTGTCTCCATACTCCTTTCCATAGAGGTTGTACTAGTTTGCAGTCCCACCAGAAGTCTATAAGTGTTCCTTTCTTTCTGCATCCATGCCAGCATCTGTTGTTTTGGGACATTTTGATAAAAGCCATTCTCACCAGAGTTAGGTGATATCTAATTGTGGTTTTGATTTGCATTTCCCTGATGATTAGAGATATTGACCATTTTTCATATGTTTATTGGCTATTAGTCTATCTTATTTTGAAAAGTTTCTGTTCATGTCTTTTGCCCACTTTTTAATGGGGTTGTTCAATTTTTTCTTGCTAATTTGCTTGAGTTCTTTGTAGCTTCTGGTTATTAGCCCTTTATCAGATGCATAGCATTCAAATATTTTCTCCCATTCTGTAGGATGTCTGTTCTATTGATAGTCTCCTTGGCTGTGCAGAAGCCTTTTAATTTAATCAGGTCCTATTTATTTATTTTTGTTGTTGCTATGATTGCCTTTGGGGTCTTCTTCATAAATTCTTTGCCTAGGCTGCTATGTGGAAGAGTTTTTCCAACATTTTCTTCTAGAATTCTTACAGTTTCATGCCTTAGGTTTAAGTCTGCAATCCATCATGAATTAATTTTTGTGAGAGGTGAAAGATGTGGATCCTGTTTTACTCTTCTACATGTTGCTATCCAATTTTCCCAGCACCATTTATTGAATAAGGATTCTTTTCCCCAGCGTATGTTTTGTGTGCTTTGTCAAAGATCAGATGGCTATAAGAGGATGGTTTCATATGTGGGTTGTCTGTCCTGAACCATTGGTCTATGTTTCTGTTCTTATGCTAGTACCATGCTGTTTTGGTTATTATAGCCTTGTAGTATAGCTTGAAGTAGAAACCAGATAAAATTCTGAATGGACTCTTCCACACACAAAAAGTGCCCTCGAATAAATTTTTTAAAAAATTTTAAATTAACAACTCAAGAAAATTATTTGTCAATTGAAAGAGATGGATTCAATGGAGTGCAGGGTGAAATATTCTTTTTTTTTTTTTTTTTTACCACTTTCCATTAAACTTGTTCTGTGGAAAGTTTTTTATCCACTTGTAGCTTTAATCTCACTTGTGGTCCATAGCTTTTTCTGTCACACTCATAAAATAAAAATTCCAGTCCTATCTTACTAAACACATAACTTCAGTTCAATGTAATTTTAAAACTCCAAATTCCATTCAAGTTAAAAACTTTTCTCTTCCCTCAGCTTGGCTTGCGTTATGATCTGAATGTGCCCCCACAAATTTATGTACTGGAAACCTAATCTCCAGTGCAGCAGCACTGGAAGGCGGAGCCTTTTGAGAGGTGTTTAGGTCATGGGACCCCTGCTCTCATGAAAGGCTTAGTGCCGCTCATGCCCTTTGATCTTCTGCTATGTGACGACACAGTGTCCCTCCCCTTTGGAGAGCTCAGTGTTCAAAATGCCATGTTGGAAGCAAAGAGCAGCCCTCACCAGTTGCTGGCATCTTGATCTGGGACTTCCCAGCCTCCAAAATTGTGAGAAAATTTTCTGGTCTCTCTAAAGTATCTAGTCCGTGGAATTCCGTTATAGAAGCACAAAATGAACTAGGACAGCTGGCTTCAGGCCAGGAAGCCCAGAACGGGGTCAAGGGATGGGGTGGGGCTTCTTCACTGTGTCCCAGCTTCAGAGCTCTCTATTCCTCAGCAGCAGCTGCTGCTGGTTCCTACAGTGTTGGACCTAGGAATGGAGAGGGAGAAAGGGTAACAAAGAACTCACATTGATGGTGCAGTTATAAATAACAAGTGTATCTTGTAACCCTCTGGCTGTGGCAGATTACATAGACCAATTCTTCTGATGTGGCATTATTTGTGGATCTCCCATAGAGCCTCCTCCAGGGTCTTCCACTTGTGGTTTTTACTCTCTTCAGGTGGAGTTAGGCCTGAGCTTTGTGCATTCCAAATCTTTGTTGGAATCCCTTCTACATGGCAGACATCATCTGGGATGGGAAGCTTTTGAAAACCCTAAGTTGCCTCCCTTTCATTAAATCCATACCTAATCACAAGGAAAAAAATCTATATTTTTTATCTGCCACAAGGGAAAATGCAGTCCACTTTCAATGATTCATCTCTCTTCTTTTCTGTCAGCTCCATCTTCTCAGGCACGTGGCACACACTAGACTCTGTGTCTTCAATGTCAGAGGGCAGAGACCCGAGCCTTCAAGTGCTTTTATTTGCCTTAAGGTATAAGGGAGGCAACTCCTCCTCTGCCACATGGGGAAGAAGGAGGAGGATGGATGACTACCACGCTCTTCCACAATTCTCTCCAAAGCAGTTTTTTTCTGGTGCTTTCTTCCAAATCTGCTGTTTTATACCCTCAAGGTAGGTAACAGGGTAATGTCAGTAGAATTTAATTTATAATTTTTGGTAGCTGCAGCACCTTGATCTTTAAGAGTGAGGACACTTGATAGTTACTATATTTTTTTTAACTCTGGGTATCTAAGTTTGGGAGTCTTGCTTTAATATTCTATTGTGCAACCACTATGAAAAATGTTTTGCACTGATAATTCACAGTTGGAAGATATTTTCCTATAATATGATTTTAGTATCATTAGAAATTATTTCTCAAGCTGAGAAATGTATACTTTTACGGATCTGTTGGCATATTCTCTGAGATATGTGCAAATGCTGCATTTCTCATTTAAAAGTATAAGAAACATAGGATCCTACCACAGGCTATGCAGAAATACTTTCATAAGAAATTCGGAAAACAGAAAAGAGAAGACAAACAAAAACATAAACTTTAATCAACCCTGAAATGACCACTGGTGACATTTTGACATGTTTGTGGGAAATATATTTCCCATACAACTGAGATGATATTGTTCATACGGTTCTTTTATAATCTAGTATCTAAATCTAAATACTATTTTACAAAATTATGTGTATGTATTTCTTTGCTATTTATAAAATTGAATTTATAAATTCATATAATTTAAAAATCAAATTATGCAAATGGTTTTGTACTAAAATGCATAAAGTCTCCTTCTCCAATCTTTCCCAACCAATCCCCTACTCTCTAGATGTGACCACTTTTAACAGTTTCTATTTTTGAGACTTCTGGTGGACCTTCCTATCTTTAAATCAAAGGTCCTCCTTTCCAGCTTTACATTAAAAATCACCTGGAAGTTTTCGAACGCTTCCCATACTGGTGCTTCCCTGATATTTATTGATCTAGATCTCCAGGAGTAGTACTCAAGCAGTGGTATTATTTTTAATGTCCAACAGGGATTTTAACACATGGTGAGAGTTAAGAACCACTGTTCTAGAATACATGCACATGATGATTGCTCCACATCCATTTTAGACATGATTCATCACTTCTCTGTTATGAGAACTGAAGATTTAGTTACTTACACAGCTCTGTCTTTCCCCACCCCCTTGCTTCTCATTTTGGGTAGTTAAATAATTATTAATGTTTTCCCATTTATTGCATTTATAATTTAATATGCTTGCACCTCTATGTCTGGTTCATCAGACTTAAGTATTATCAAGTTTAAACACATCTCCCACTACGTAAGATGAAACTATCACCCTCCTTCCCTGTCTTCCACCTTTGCCCATCCTAGCTACCGACTTCTACTGCCCCATCAGTGTCTGCACAGAAGACTGACTGATAGCAGTTGCACTCTGTTCTACGGCACTATTCCGTGGTTATTATTTATTTATGTCAAATATTTTACGTGTGAATATATACATGTGTCTTTACAGAGACAACACATAAGGTTTAAGAATCTTTCTCTGCTACTTCCTAGCTTTCTGATCTTGGACAAGTCATTTAACTTTTTTTTGCATCAGTTCTTCATTTCTACAAAGGGGAAAATAATACTCATCTCTTGGGATTTTTGTGAGAGTTGTATTAATATAATTAATGGCACAGAGAAAAGACTCATTATATGTTAGTTACTTTTACTATTTATCCCAGTCTTGTGCAAACATTACATTTCTTCCTTCAACACTTCAATATCATGATCTCTGCACTACACAAAGTATAACATTTCTTGAATCAAGGGCAAATGGATTTTTTTATGCACTAACAATTGCCTTTTTAAAAATGACATTTTAAAATTTTCTTTCATATTCAGTCTACAGATTCCATATATAGTTTCCTTCTCACCTTGCCAGGAGGCTAAACACCTTCCTTTTTTCCTATTTTCTAAAACAATGTGCCCCCACTATATCTTCAAAATATTCCAATCTTTCCATTATATCATCTACGACTGCATGGAATTCACTTTCTTTTTGGGGTCATCCATTTACCCCTCTGACCTCTTGCTACAATTTAGGCCAGATGATTTCTAGGCTCTGTGGGTACCTCTGGAGTCTGTCACTGTTTCCTGGATTCCACAATTTCCTCTCTTTGAGCTCTCTGTGTTTTGTTCGGTGTAAATCCTCGAATAACTTCCTCAGAATGACACATGAAAGGCAATTTTTAAAAATCTTTCCATGCCTGCGAAATCTTATTATTTGCCATCATGCAATTGTATTCAAACTCCTAGCAGTATTTCTTTTAATTGACAAATTCATTCTAAAATCCATAGGAAACACAAAGGCTCTAAAATAATCCAAACAGCTTTGAAAAAGAAAAACACTAGTTCTGCCTAACTTCAAGGCTTGTTTTAAAGCTATAGTATTTGAGAAAGTGAGATATTGGCATAAAGATAAATATCTCAATGCCTGGGATATCCCCTAAATCCCAACTGCCTTAACTTGCCACCTGTTTTCATTTGGGAAGCACAAAGCAGACCAGATGGGCTGATGTCTGGACACCACCATCTGCAGAAATGCATCTGTAATGACACCTGCATTTTGGATCTCGGAAGCCCCATCAGCAGTATGGGGCCAGCCTCCATCGAGGCCTCTTCTTGCAGCCGGGGTGTTATTGACAACTAGAAGTGTTACTGGACACCTCAAAGTCTGTGTCTACTCATCACGCTGTCCCTACCCTGGTTCAGATCACCATGGCCCTGTCCAGAGTTTCGTACCAGCCTCCACGGCATCCGCGGTTGAGACCCTGTCCCTCCCATCCATTCTGCCTGAAGAGCACAGCTGCGAAGTTCCGTCCTCCGCGTGCGCGCCGCCAGCGTGCAGGCCTCCGTTCCACCTGCGGGAGACCGTTCCCTCTCTCCTCTTTCTGCAATCCAGTTTTTCCAACGCGTTCGCTCTCTCACGTTCAGGTTTTTGCACAGGTTTTCTGGGCCTGGAACGCACTCTCCTGCCGAGCTGTCCCCGGCTGCGTCCGCGGCGTCTCCGTGTAGCTGCACTCGGGCTGCGCCTCAGAGCCGGTCCTCGCGCCGCCGGGACTGGGCGGCGAGCTCTCCCGCGAGGCGTGCGGCTTCTGGCCAGCGGAAAACAGCCGCTAAAAACTCGTCGAAACGCGAAAAGCAGCAGAACGTGGAGAAGGGAACAGCTTCGTTTCCTTAAACCGGCGCCGTTCCCCTCTCGGCCGTGACCGGGAGCGCCCGGCATCATTTTAAAGCCGTTCCAGTGCGGCGCGGCCGGCTCGCGTCCGCTTTCACGAGGGCTAAGAAGGAGACCAGGCTGCTGGCTGAGTCTTCCGAATACTCCATGAGCAATGGTCTCTTCCTAGCGACGCCACGCCTCGCCACTTGGGCAGCGAGCCGGCGCTCTCCAGTCCGCGCCTCGCGGGGAGGAGCGCGCGCTTGGGGGCGGCGCCTGCGGACCGCGACGCGCCTGCGCGGGTCTCCCGGATGTGGCCGGCGCCTGTGATGGGGGAAATGGCGGAACCAGGAGGCTTCTTGACACATGTGAAACGGATACTCACAGCGGAGAAAGGGTCTGGGAGTCCAGTCGTGGATTGGCCCTTTTCAGGGAGCTTTATGAGAACACCCCTTCCTTCTCAGGCCACATCTGCGCTCCTGCTGAATGGGCTTTCTTAGATTTTCCTTGCGAACACGCGTGCAATCGACAGCCAAGGACCATGCATTTTGGAGATGGCTGTATACCAGGATAAATACAGGTTAATTTTGCTCAAAGATAATGAGATTGTTGGCTTTTTTCTTCCCAATTTATGTAGGTAATGATTCTGATTTATTTGATCAAACATACCAGTTATTACAAGCATAAATGAGTTCAGAAAATCTTGAACACAGGCCCTTTGGGACACTGTGCATTTATAGAAAACTGTATTTTTCCTGATCATATCTTTTCTGGAGCCCTTGGTACGGGGCAAGGCCCCTGAGCCTATGACACATTCTTTTAGAAAGGGTCAAAAAACACTCAGAACTACAAGGGTGAACAGGGCAGATAATTAAAATAGATACTTCTCTTTTAGACTGAGGAATGAAAATAAAAACAGAAAAGGAGTGACAGAGTCAGTGTGAGACAAAACTATAACACAATGAGATCATTTATGTCTTAACTCTCCTGTGGAGGTTTGAGATTGTTCCTTAAACTTGGCATTGGCTTCGTGTAAAGTGTCTTTGTCCATTTAAAGTGGCAAGTAGAAACTCATTCAGTACCCATCATGGTTCACTATGCCACAGCATACTCAAACTCTTTTCTTTAAAAAAAAAAAAACAAAAAACATTAAAACAAGGAATGGCACGAAGTGCTTATGAATACGTGTCTTTTCATTAATGTACAGCTCCAGTAATTTCGGAAGAAATCACAGGGCCCAAGCTGCATCTCTTTCTTATTGGCCAGACCATAAGAGGAGCCACAGCCACACGTTTGTGAAACTCTGCCTCTGTATGTGTGCTTGGGAGAGCCCCCATTGGGACGCTGGCCACCTTGAACCTTTGGCAAAGTGAGGCACACACAGTGGCACGTTCGCCGAGAGGCAGAATTCTCTGAGCGCTTCTGGCATTCTCTAAGCACTTTGCATAGACAGTCTCCTTTCACCCTTGCCACCGCCCCACACTGCTGCTAACACAAAATGCTCCTGTTTTATATCAGACACAAAGAAGGTAAGTTACCTCTCCAAGGCCACAGAGCCAGGCTCGGGCAGGCTGCAGTCAGGAGTGGCGTTTAGGATGCGTGCTCTCTGCGGAGTGAACTGAGTGCCTATGTTTTTCATTCCTCACAGTTTCCTTTGTGGTTGGCCACAGTTATCTGCATTTTGTAACTAGGGAGCTGAACACAAACAAAAGTAAATAACTGTTCAAATATCATCAAGGGAAAACATTAATAGTCTTTGATGATTAATTGAACATAAAATATGAAGAACTGGGAAGAGTCAGATGTGAGTCTCAGGTTTCAGCCATGCACAGTTTCGTTGAAACAGAGTGAAGAGGATGGTATGAGAAAAAAAAAATCAGTTCTGTTTTAAACATATGGAGTTTGCAACAGCACGAACATCCACGTGGGAAAGGCCTGTTGGAGGATGGCGTTCCTGCCTCGGAGAAAGGTACAATGGTGCATTGTAAATGCGCACGTCAGAGACGAGATTTGGACAATGCCCAGTCAGGGATCAGAAGGAGGAGGAGGAGTGATGGCAGCCACTGGAGGGTTACTTCATTTGCAGTCGTCTAGTATTCATCAATCAAACTGTGGGTTTCCTTACTCGTGTTTAAGGAGGAGAAACTGTGGCAATGACTGAAAGAAAATAAACGTTGTGATGCTTTCTCCAAAACGTGATAAATATTATATAGAAAGATATAGATGGAAATGGAGATGTAGAAATGGAAGTAGAAATAGATGATATAAATACACAGGCATTTAAATATAGATATGAATAGAGGGCCACAGTAATGTTTTGATGAGAAGTTAACCTAGAAGTCAAAGGTTTAACTCCTGTTTTACCAAGCCCAAACTGCATCTATATTACTTAAAAAATTCTGCCTTAAAATTTGCTCTGAGAAAGCATCCTGCAATATATCATGTTATTTTTCAAGTTTATGTACCACTATTGGAGCATTTTATATCATATAATTTAGCTAATTTTTGTATTTTGGATCAATCTGCACTCATCCTCTGGATTAAAAATAAGTTGTGGTCAAGATTTGTGTCTTCTATTCCTTCAGTACAATTATTACACAGTGAAGGATTGATAATGGAGACACAATTAGTCACTGAAATAACATTTTTTATTAGAACCTTTTTTGGGCCTGGCACAAAGATAAATAAGTCACAAACAAAATGCTATTACAGCCAGTCACTAAAGACCACATATTGCATGATTCTATTTATATGAAGTATCCAGTCTTGGCAAACCTTTAGAGACAGAAAGCAGATCAGTGATTGCCAAGGGCTTAAAGAGGGATGATATGGGTTTTGGTGAGATGATAGCTCAAAGGTAATAGATGTTCTTTAGGAGATGATGAAAATGTTCTAACATTGATTGTGTTGATGGTTGTGCAGCACTGTGGATATACCGAAAAATAATGAATTATACATTTTAATGGATGAATTGTATGGTCTATGAATTATACCTCAATAAAGCTGTTATCCACAAAAATAGTTTTTGTGTGTGTGACAGTATGTGTGAAGCATTTTGGAAGCAAAGAAAAGGAGGGCCTCACTTTGCCCAACAATATTGAGGAAGATCAATAACCATGTAATCAGCTGGCTGATCGATGGATCAATGTGCCCACGGCTCTCAGCACCAAATCGCTTCTAGCCTCGATAGCGATCAGCTTTCTCAGAGCTGGATATTAATTCATGAATCCAAGGCCTGGTCACATGGGGGAGAGCATGCCCCCAGCTGCCTGGAGCTCCCTGAAACATTTGCTTTACATTCATACTGAAACCCAGAAGAACAGGAAATCAAGCTCTGACATGTGGGCATTTGGTCCTGTGGCCAGAGCTTTCTTTCTCCTTCGAAGATTAATGAAGCACAAAGATGCCAGCTCTTTCCTTTCAACTCCCCACAATAATCAGCTCTCAGCAGCCTGCCAGTTTAATATTACTTCACTTCAATGCTCAGGAATGGGCCCAGTTGGAAAGGGCCAGGAAAACCTGGTCCAAGAGTTTTTATGAAGAACAGCTTAACAACCTCTCTAGAACATTCCATAGGCAATATTACAAGCTTTCCTTTCTTTTTATATCTAGAGATGGGGAAAAGAGCAGGGGGGCATTGGAATCATGAGTCAAATTTCAAAGTCAATAAGTTGAACCTCTCTAGGCCCTGGATGTTTTCTAAATTAATTGACCATCAAATTCTTACCCTCTACATCTGTATGACATTAGAGATCATAAAACTATTTGGGGTTTTTGCTACTTAAAGCAAAGATTGCGTGGGCATAACGCTTTGAGAGGGCCTGTTCCTTTTCAAAAATTATTTCGAATTCGTAAAAAGAAACAAGATTATCTTTTGTGTTTATGCATTGCTATTCCCCTCCAAGGAGCTCAAAGGACTTTGTGTCATCTTGTGGGTCTTGATAAGGGAAAACAGAGACACACTTCTGTGTTAGCAGCTGCTGCTAAAGAAGAGCTTGGATTTTCTGCTATGTCTTTTGGTGTTTGCCAACTATAGTGTTTGCTGAATTTTGTGAGAGTTGTGCATTCCTTCACTGATTTATTTATTCATCCAGCAAATACCCATATAGTATGCTAGACACAGATAGATGCTAGAGATACTAAGAGAAGAGGAAGGCTAGACTCTTTCCTCAGACAATTTATAAGCTAGGGCAAGACACAGGAAATCTAGAAGTAGATAAAGTAACTATAGGATCCAGTGCTGTAAGACCAGATAACACAGGGGTTCAGGTTGTCTACTTCACATAGGATAAGACCAAAGCCCTCTTGGAGGAGGTGTCAATTGAGAAGAAATAGGAGCAGTAAAAGTCAACCACACAGGAAACAAGTCAGGGAAATGTGCTCTAGACATGGGGATCAGCTAGTGCAAAGGCCCTGAGGCAGGGAAGAGTTTAACAGTTTTAGGAACATACAGAAGGCCAGCATGGCCAGACAGTGGTGCGAGGAAGAGTGGCAAGCAGGAATATGGGAAGTGCCTTAACTGTGGACACTGTGGTGGAAGCTGGTAAGAACGATATTGGCTATCTATTTAATATGGTGGCTAAAGCTTATTGACTGTTTACCATGGAGCCACACACTAGGCTAAATTGTTCATGTGCTTTCCCTCACTCCACACTTACAAGATAGACATCATCATCATCCACATTTTACAAATGAGAGAAAGTTGAGTTGACCACTTAATATACACAGCTAACAATGTAGGTCAAGGAACGGGGATTTGAACACAGGCATTTTGATGGGAGAGCCTGGGCACTTAGTCTGCTGCAGTACCTCCTGATGATTGTTTAGCAAACAGAGAGTAGGAGAGCCAGAGAAGTAAACAGGTCATTAGCATATAAAGTCTTGGCTTCAGAAAATCAAAAGATGCTCACAGAGCATCTGAGCAAGGTTAAGTTGTCAGGTGTATCCTGCTGGGGGAATTAATCAGATGGAGAGGTCAAGGGGGTCAGTGTTTTAAGAGGGAGACAAGACACTGTCAAAGAGCAGGAGTCACTCAAAGGACCCAAGCAATTCTGCACGACTGAAACATGGGGCATGGGAGGTGGCTGGGACCTGCTGAGAAGTGATGCTGGAGCAGCAGGCAGGTTCAAAGCCATAAAGATCTGACCCTCTTTGCTGACTTCTACCACTACCCATCACTGCAAGTACCGAGGTTGTCACCAGTGTCAAAGGCAAAAGCAACATCTTTTTCTTTATGCTTGGATGCAGATCAAGGAATATCAATGGAGAAAAATTGCAGAGTGATATAATAATGGCTACATTATCACCCCAGTATGTCATACTTTTATATAGGCAAAAGACCACAGAATAGCCAAGTCTTGTTCAAGTCTCAGAACCCATTTGCTGACTCTCCTGAGATAGGCAGGGGCTATTTCAAGGATATGTACCTCCGTGTTAAATAAGCCAGATGCAAGGCTATCCCTGAATCTGCCTTCTTGAGTTCAGAGATTTGTGGTTTGAGTTCTTGGGGAAACTGCCTTTTTCTAAAGATAATGCTAAGTTTAGCTCAAAGGTCAAGGAAGGAAATGTCAAGTTGGAAACGCCCTGGAAAGTTCTTGGAATCATGCTCTCTCCTTACTGCGATGTAAGCCGATGGCTATTTTCCCTTTTTCTTCATTGTACTCTGGTTTGGTCCCAGGAACACGCCTTTTGGAGACAGTCTGGACCAGCAAGCCCGGCTCTTACAAGGGCTCCCTCTGTGTCATACATTCCAACTTAGGCTCGCACACCCAGGCCTCCAGGGAAGCCCACCCCAGGGACCTTCCATGAGTGTCCTGAAAGCTTCGGGAGCCACCTAGAATCAAAGCATCGTGAGAAAAACACATAGAGCAAACAATCTCAGACAGCAATTCATCCCACCACTAGATTTCTTCTATTCTTTAAAACTTTTCTTTTCTCATTACAGAAAAGTAAAATCTGTTTACTGCTAAGATCTTGGAAAATATAGAAAGAAGCAAATAAAAATCACCTATGAGTCTATTTTTTTTTTATAATTTGGGATAAATCTTTTCAGTTATCTTTTTTTAACTATAAAATATATCCATTTTCTCTTTTACAGAAATACATATTGCTTATGTAAATAAATATGTTTTTACAGAAAACATATAACAGAAAGTGGATCACATTGCCTATATGATATCCATTGTCCACTATTCTAATAAAGGTCTGTGTATTTTCTTAATCATTTATAAGAGTCCTTTCTATATGATGAGAACTAATCCTTTGTTGGTTGTATATGTTGCAAAGATTTTCCAATTTTCCCTTATAATTTTATAAACTTATAATTAGCCTTTTATTAGTTAATCCTTTTTTTTAACAGGCAAGTGGTTTTAGTTTTTATATAATCAAGTTACACTTATTTTCCACAAGTTTTTATGCAATCAAGCTCCACAATATTTATCTTGTGACTGAGAACAATTTAATAAGATAATAGTTGTGAATTACTTAGCACTGTGCTATACTGATTATAAGGACTCAATAAATGTTATTAAATATTATAATTATATACTTTAAAAATTACGTATTTAAAAATTGAAGTCCTACTGAAAACATAGGTTTATGTACTATTTATTCTGCCTGCATTTATGATCTAGTTAAGTCAAATGTCCAAATATCTGCACTTTACACAATCCCTTCTAAGCCTTCTAAGAAAATCTGTTCAAGAAAATATTTTCATTTATGATTGATGCCATTGATATTGTCTGTAGAAAACTCTTCACCCACCCAAAAGTTATGCAAATAATCACCTGTCGTTTTTTAAATAAAACTTTCATGATTTTCTTTTCTGGATATAAAGCATTAAACCCTCTGAAATGTGTGGTGGTAAAGGTATGAAGAAGTAATCTAGCTTGGTACTTTTCAAGTTGTTAAGCCTATTATTTTAATATCATTTATTGACAAATCCATCTCTTCCTCATTGAGTTAAAATGTTGCTTTTATTATGTAATAATCTTATATGTCGATAATATGTTTCTGGACTTTATATGAAGTTGCATTGATTAGTCAGCGTTTGTGCCACACTGTATCTGTTTTAATGTTATTTTGTAACTTACAGGAAAAGATCCTCCTAATTATCCATTTTTAAAATGATTCTAAGTGTTCTTTTGTTCAAAATTAACTTCAGAATCACGATGGAAATTCTAAGTAAAATCCCTTCGAGAGAACTTTCTGGAAATGAATGGAATCAGAGCTGGAGGCAGAAACAGCTGTGGGACCCTGTGTCTGTTTCTTTCTCTTGCTCTTGTTTTTGCTCTTGCCTTCGCTCTTGCTGTCTGACATTTCTTCACTGTGGGATCCCCTGTCCCCTTCCTGTAGTAGCTCACTGTGGCTGGCCTGGCCTCATCGCATCTTTGTCCTTTTACTGCAAACCCTACTGTCAATTGGTTCCATTCTCAGCATTTCTCAGTTGTCTTTCTAAAAGCTCAACATATCTATGTGTACCAGGACATAGGTCACTGACCAGTGGCTGGATTGCCTCCCTGTGTGTCAGGTGCCTTGCCTAGAGGGTGAGGGGTGGAGGAGTGGAGACTCACTCATGGTAGAGCACAGCTCTCTCAATAGCAGCCACTGTGGGCAGGACAGATTTTCTTAGAAGGCTTAGAAGGGATGGTGTAAAGTGCAGATATTTGGACACTTGACTTAACTAGATCATAAATGCAGGCAGAATAAATAGTACATAAACCTATGTTTTCAGTAGGACTCCAATTTTTAAATATGTAATTTTTAAAGTATATAATTATAATATTTAATAACATTTATTGAGTCCTTATAATCAGTATAGCACAGTGCTAAGTAATTCACAACTATTATCTTATTAAATTGTTCTCAGTCACAAGATAAATATTATTCTCACCATTTTACAGCTGGAAGAATTGAAGTTCAGAGACATTAAATTAAACTTACTCAAACTCACAAGATTAATGTCAAAGTCAGAAGTAGAACCATGTTCACTTTATCTCCAAAGCCCAGATATTTCAATATCATACTCACGTGTCTTCAAAAGGACTGGATAGAACTGCAAGAAATACTAAGGAGATCTTCCTGAGGTCAACACGGCTAGAAACGATAGGATTTTGATAGAAGAGAGTCTAATGTCTAAGGGTGTAGGCTTCAGAATTCCACCTGCAATATTTAAATCTTGGCACACTGTTTCGTTGCTGGTGTTTGGGGACAAGTCACTTAACCTCTCTAAGCCTCACTCCCTTCCAATGTACAGTAGTTGTAAGAATTAAATGATATAATCCATGTAGAGTCACAGTGCACTGTCACAAACCAAATTCAATAAACAGTAGCTAATATTTTTCAGTATTTTCCCAAATTTTTCAATGAGCATGTATTTTACCTTTACTTATTGGAGTGTTAAGATAGGGTTTAGTTTGGTTTTATCTCTAATAGTGACTACATACACGTTAAGTGGCAATATTGAATTACATTAGACCGTTTCCTAATTTCTCTGATTTTTATTTTTTTAATCTTAATCTCTGATCTTTAATCTTTAATCTTAATCTCTGATTAAGATTTTTATTTTTAGTTGAAAGCCCAAAAATTTATAGAGCAGACCTTTTCATGTTCCGGGAAAACTTAACAGAGCCAGATGGAAATCATGTTCTCTAGCACAACATTTTTACCAGAGTTACTCAGGTACTCCTTGAATGCCAACCACCATTCTATGTCGTGTAAATGTCCTCCGTGACAGTGTTTTTCAGAGTGAATTCTTCAACCACCAACCCCAGAGTCCTTTGCTCAAAATGCAGATTCCTGAGTCCCAACTCTCATCTAGTAAGTCAGAATCTCAGGAGATGGGCTCCAGGAAACTTTCTTTTTTTTTCTTTGTTTAAACTTCTTCCCCTGGCAACTCTTATGCATGCTGACATTTGCAAATCACCACTGCAGGAAATCCAAACTTGATGGAAGAAAATGGGAGGTGGGTTCTGAGTCTAGTTCTAACTAACCAGCTGTGTGTCCTTGAGAAAAGCCCCTTCCACTCACCCCATCAGTTTCATCTGTCTCATGAATCTAAAGGCTTCCCCATTTCTTCCAGGAATATCGTTCTTTCTACACATGTAAAAATGTATGGTACACAGAATAGTGAGCAAATACTTCATGGAGATGAAACCAGACATAACCAAAAGGAAGAGTAGGGATTCATTTGACAAAGGTTATTCAGTATTCCAGCCAACAATGAGCATAGCTAAGGTTGGAGTGGCAATGAGACAGCATTCCTGATACGGATCATCAGCTTCTCACTGGAAAGCAGATGAAGGCAAATGATGCATAAGGACATAAAATAGCCTTGAATGTCAGGATAGAACATTTTTATTTTTTTAAGTAGGCGACCAGTGATCATTGGTAGCTGATTAACAGAGGACTGGCATAACAGAAGTGCTGGTTTGGATGTCAGGAAATGTATGAGGCTGTGGCAGAATGGCCATTTAGGAGGCTCCCAGGAAGCCCTGGTAAAAGAATGACAAGGGCATAAATCAGATTGGTAGTGGAATACAAAGAAGTGATTAAAAAAGAGTTGAAAACTTCCAGTTTCAGCTTTAACAAAGAAACAGCTTAGAAGTCATCACCTCCAACTTTACAACAAGAAAAATCTGGACAAACTGAAAATCAATGACTTTTCATGGATTTTTATGGACTTTTCAGAAAACTGAGATCACAGAGAAAATCCCTGAATTTGAAGTGATTGGCACATCCAGATAGTCTCAGCAGAGATCCACTTACCTAGAGCAAAAGATGCTAGAGCCATAAAGTGGAAGGAACACTTAAATGGTAAACTTGAGGACATTCTTGAGGCAGAGAATGAACTAGCCAGAGAGTGGAGAACATTGTCAGCAGTGTAGGTGTGGGAAATACTTTCATAGGTCTTACCTCCAGGAACCCCATCAGGTTCTCATGATGAAGAACCAAATATGATCTCCTCATCACTCAGGCAGGGAAAAAGGAAGAGTAACCACAGTGAAACAAGTCCAGAGAATTCTCTAAAATGAAAGCCTACTCTCCAGGACAAAGACTTTACGGAGCCTTATCCCACCTAGGGGATGGGAACTTCTTCCACTCTAGCCCATTGTAGACTTACAGTCTCACCTAAGGAGGTAGGGATGAGAGAGGGGGCTAAGAAACTCTTGTGAATGTCACCAGTCCACTTAAAACTGAGATGTTATCATAAATTCATGAACATCCTCCCTCCTTAACACTGTCCCACCACCTAAACTGGACTCCAGTATAATAGTAGCATATTACAGCTGAAAGAGCTCCAATACCCAGACATTATCTGAGTAGGAGTTCTTAGAAAAGCCCAAAGTCAACAGGAGAGAGAAAAACAAGAACACTGAAAGAATTTTAAACCTCTGTAACCTATACCTATAGCAAATAATAAAAATATCACATTATCTAACCAGATTAACTTAAAACTTCACACTAAAATCTTATTTACTTCCATTTCTATTAATTGATATATTATGTCTGGCTTTCAACCAAAACTTATGAGTCACAAAAGGAAAAAAATCTGAAAATATAATGTATGCATCAGAATCAGACTAAGATACAGAAGCAAGCTTTGAATTTTGAATCAAACTGGGAATTTAAGATAACTATGACAAATATTTTTAGGGCTCTAATGCAAAAAAATAGACAAAATGAAAGAACAATATATACCTAAGTAAATAGAAAGAAGGAAACTCTAAGAATCAAAATGCAAGAAATCAAAAACATTATAATAACTCTTTTTATTTTTTAAATTATAAATTGACTTAAAATAATTTCACTTAAAGCAATAATAGTGACGATGTATTTGGGCAATTATAGCACATAGTTAAATAAAATGAATGACAGCATGTCATAAGGGACAACAGGGAAGAAATGAGAATACTCTGTTATAAATTACCTGTACTACATATGAAGTGCTATGATATTATTTAAAAGTGAACTTAGTTTTGAATGTATTTTACAAACTCCACAGCAATCAACACAATTTATTTTAAAAGAAGTATAATTGATGCATTAAGGGAAGAGATAAAATGGAATTATACAAAATGTTTTATTAAAACCAAAGACAGCAGAAGGGGAAGAAAAAGAAAAAAGAAACAACAAATAGAAAACTGTTACGAACATGCTAATTATTAATCCAAGTATGCCAATAATCACTTAAATGTGAATGATCTAAATATACCATTTAAAAGACAGAGATTGTCAGAGTAGATTTTTTAAAAAACCCAAGACCCAACTCTATGCTGTTTACAAGAACCTGCTTTAAATATAAAGACAAAGCTAGATTAAAAGTCAAGAAATGGAGAAAGGTACACCATGCTAATACCAATCAAAAGAAAGTTGGAATAGCTGTATTAATTTCAGAAAAAGCAGATTTCAGGCAAAGAAAAATATTAGGGATAAAGAGGCGCTTTACATAGTGACAAAGGGGTCAAGTCTCCAAGAAGACATATCAATCCTAAATATGTATATACCTAATGACAAAAGTATCAAAATATGTGAGACAAAACTGCAATTAAAATAGATAAATCACTATTATAGCTGAAGACTTCAATATCTTTTTTTTAATCAATTAATAGATTGGGCAGAAAATCAGCAAGGATATATTTGACCTGAAAGCACTACCAATCAAATTGATGCAATTGACATTTATAGATTATTCCATTTCAAAACAGCAGAATATATGTTCATCTCTAACTCACATTGAACATTCACTAAAATAGACCAAATTCCAGGCCATAACACAATACCTTAACAAATTTTAAAAAAATAGAAATCATACAAAATATGCTCTCAGACAATAATGGACTCAAACTAGAAATCCCTCATACAAAGATAGCAGGAAAATCCCCCAATTTTTGGAGATTAGACAATATACTCCTAATACAAGGATCAAAGAAGAATTCTCAATATAAATTTTTAAAATATTTTGAACCAAATAAAAATGAAAATACAACTGATCAAAACTGTGACATGCCACAAAAGCAGTGCTTAGAGTGAAATTTATAGCATTAAATACATATACTAGAAAAGAAGAAAGATTCAAAATCAATAATCCAATCTTTCACCTTAGGAATCTAGGGAAAGAAAAGTGATTTAAGCCCAATGTGAGAAGAAAGAAAAAAAGCATAAAAATTAGATTAGAAGTGAATAAAATTGAAAACAGGGAAACAGCAGAGAAAATCTAAAAGCTGGTTCTTTGAAAAGAGCCATGGTTAGCCAGGCTAGGCAAGGATAAAAGAAAGAAAATACAAGTTAATATCAGAAATGAAAGCAGGGTCATCACTACTGATCCAATGGACAAAAAGTATGACAAGATTCCAAATTTAAAGAACGGTTTGATCTATTAAGTGAAGGAGAAGAAATAGCCAGTGTGGCTAACAAGATGATCACTTAATTAACAGCTGAATGACTTTGGATGGGGGCTCAGACGGATGCATGCATGGGAAGGAGCTGTGCAAACAGGCTGGCACCGGGGAGCAACCCAGCTGCAAAGCTCCGCGCTCCCTGCCGGGACGCAGCCAGCGGTGCGGATGGCAACTTCCAAGGTGAAAGTGGCTGGTACTGCCCAGTGGCTCAGCAGCAGGTTTGCCTTAGCACCTTCAAATCACCTCAAATACATGGGGAATGTATGTAAAATAATGAACTTGCTATCTGTGTGCAGTTTTAAGGAAGGCTCCTAGACAAGCCCTCCTACCAAACCAAAGGCTGACCCCAGGGCCCTGCTGTGCAGGAAGTCTGACGTGGCCACCTCAGCCAGTGAAATCAGGTATAACAAGGAACTAATTTCAGTATCCAAAGGAGTTCCCTGTGAGGATAGGCCACAGCTGCAGGAACGTCTCAGAAATGTTATAATAGCGCCCTACAAGGATGACACTGTACCTCCTCATGACGCTGGCTGGGCAAAGGAGCAATCACCTCCCAGGGGCTGAGGAGCACACGCCAGGCCCCCAGCAGGAGTTGTGTCTGGGCATTCAGGTGCTGCGTCACACCCAGGACATGGCCGCGTGGAGGGACAGGAGGCAGACAGTCCCAGTGGTGTGGACAGGGTGAGCAAGAACACAGTGGGAGGAAGACTGCATGCCACGAGCAAGACGTGTGCTCCAGATGGCTTCAAGCAATGTAGTTATTATTGTATTATTCATTTTAAAGATAAGGAAACAGGCCAGAGCAATGACTTAATGTAGCTAATAAAGTCATATAACTATTAAGTGATAGAGCTAGTTAAGATTCTCTGATATGAATTAATATTCTCTGTCTCTATTACCATGTGGACCTTCTACTATTAAGTCACGGTACCTAGTCATCTTTGTGAGCTGCCGTTTTCCCCAGCACTAAGTTCCTTCATCCAGCATGCTGAAAATCACACTAATACCTGATCATTCATGAGCAGGCACATAGTAACTTCTCTGGAGTCATTTTTTCCTAAAATGGGAATAACAATAACAATACCAACATTACCAGTTGGGAATATGATACCCTATTCACTAAATTAATTCTAAGTAAAGAATACTTTTCAAAATCTAAAAGGCTATCCATATATTTGAGTAAAAGATTTCATAAAGATGTATATCTTGGGGCGTAAGAGATATATGTAGTAATGACAGCTGTAAATATCAATAAACTCTCCATAGGAGAAAATTTAAAGTTCATGGAGAAAAATAAAGAAGCAAAGGAATCACTCACAGCTAGGTGGTGGGAAAATCTGGGCGATATATCATAGGGCCGTGTGCCCCAAACTTTATGGCACCAAAGACCAGCTCCATGGACAACAGTTTTTCCACAGATGGACAGGGCAGTGGGATGGTTTGGGGATGAATCAAGGGCATCACGTTACTGTGCAGTCAGACCTCTCTGCTGGTGGTCATCTGTACTTGCAGCTGCTCCCAGCGCCAGCGTCGCCGCCTCAGCTGCACCTCAGGTCATCAGGCATCAGGTTCTCATGAGGAGCACAATCTATATCCCTCGCATGCGCAGTTTGCAGTAGGGTTAGCGCTCTTATGAGAATCTAATACTGCTGTTCTGACAGGAGGCGGAACTTACGTGGTGATGTGAACGGTGGGGAAGTGTGACGGGGAGTGTCTGTAAACACAGATGAAGCTTCGCCACTTGCCTGCCACTCACCTCCTGCTGTGTGGCCCAGTTCCTAGCAGGCCATGGACTGGTACTGGTCAGTGGCTCAGGGGTTGGGGACCACAGTTATAAGGGAAGAGCAAGAGCAAGACAGTCTCAAGAATGCATGGAAACTCAATATTGAAAGAAAAAACAGCTCAATGAAAGCAAAGTAACCATAAGTGGCTGGAAGGAGACCATTGGTCATCTCGATGAGAGAATTATCAAAGAAGTTGTTGGAATCGACCCCAGACTTCATGGAGCCAAAGTTGGCTTTGGGTATGTGTAGCAGATGGCATGAATGACACAAAACTTGAAGCAGGGACCACATATTATCTGTTTAAGTATCTGAGCAATGAAAGGAAGAAGCAGTAGTAGTAAAGGGAAGAAACAGTTTTCTTTACAGCTGATGAGATCTGTGCAGGAAAAGAGTAGAGATGCGAAAAACAGATGGACCTAGCATTGAAGCAGAGCTACCAGCCACTGAGAAAGGATGGGATCTTGAGTATAAGCAGGGGTGAGACAATCACCTGGAGACAGAGCTGTGTTATGATGGAGAATGAGGTGGGTAAAATTACAGAGATGGTTCCTCTTACTATATGAAACTTACAGTCAGATTTCCCATTGGGTAGATATTTCAGGAGTAAGCTGTATACCAGGTTTATCAGGGTCTCAAACTCACATTCCTTTTGGGGACAGGAAGGTGATAGTATAAGTGAGCTGATGTGACATGCAATTAAGAACCTTGAGATTCTACAGACCAATGTGCTTTTTCTCACATTTTTCTTGAAGCATATGGCCTTTCTGGTTTATCTTTTACTTTCTCGATTTTGATGGAGACATAGTCAGAGAGAAGGGTTTCCCTTTAGTGAGAAAACCAGTGATCAATATGTGCTTATAACTGCAAGCAACACTTGGTCTCAGAGTCAAGGACAGGATGCTGGGTCTGAGGGCATCTGGAATGCATATCCTGGAGAGGGTGGTCACTGACCAATTCTTACTCAATGTTGCCACATAAGTGTATGGGTCAACAACTGTCAGATATTTTAAGAGATGCTGGAACTCTGGATGTTTATGTGAAATATCTTGATTTTTGTATGTTGGCTCAATTGAAAAAAAAAGAAATAACGAGAGTAGGTAGGCCATCTGGGCACCAGATCTTTCCATGCATCCATCTGCGTCCTCAGTTGTATACATTCAACTGAACCTGTCACAGACCTGGAAAACAGCTTTTGATACCTGAAAGTCAGATTTATTTGCGGTTTGCTTTGTTGCACTGATTAAAGGGAAAGAGGGAAAAAAAATCCTTTAAAGCCCAGTGAGCAATTTGGGATTAACGGTTTACCAGGACAATTGCTATGGGGAAAACAGAGTGGGAGGCTTAAGCTAAATGGGTTCTCTAACAGTTGAGCAGTTGTTTGTTTGACTTCGATAATAGGCGGCATTCTCATGGTCGAGCTACAGTTTGCCTTCCCTATAATGACAAAACTACATGTATGTGGTAATCTAACAATGGGGTCTTGGTAAAATGAATTCTAGTGAAATGCTGTGCAGACATTGACATATCATGATTCAGAAAAATGTTTATTTTTTTGGCAGTTTGCCACTCTATGTTGGTTATTGTTTCAGACAATATAATCAAAATTTTCAGTTTTAAAACAGATTAAAATATTACACAAAGCACAATTCCATGTCTTCGTAAATTCTTCCTTTTCATTTAATTTTCTAGAATGAGAAGCTCTTTTTCTTAGTATTGTGTTGTTTAGGCTCTGGAGTAGCACGAATTAATGCTACAGGAAGCTGTGACGCTGGGTAGCAGGATTTTAGGAGATTTTAGATTGTTCGTTTCATGGTAACACTCACGCCAAGGCAGCCAAGAAATACCCCATCTATGCTTAATTCTGAGACTATTGCACAAAGGTATTCCCAAATCCCAAATTATAATACATTTTCAACTTCCCTTCCTTCAATTATGTTTCTCTCCTTTTATGGTGAACACCATTGGTTGTCTTCTAATGTCCATTTTCTCCATGACAGTAAAATCTTAACTGGGCACTGGGATGCTTCGAAAAAGGCAAAATTTCCAGTCTTCCTTGGCAACTAGAAGGAACATGCAACTAAATTTTGGCTAATGTGATATAAGAACCTTCAGGAACCTCCCTTTAGGGCTGTTGGCCCATGACGTGTGCCCTCTGCCACTTAGTGGTCTCTTCCTGCCTCTTCCTGCTCAGTGTGGATGCTGCCATCTTGGAGCCAAAGGATGAAAGCTATTCTTTAGCAATGGCAAAGTGTGATCTGGAATAAGAAACTGAGAATATTTTGGAGCACAGCTTTCTTCCTTTCTGAGCTATATGTTCAGAGCTGAATTCCATCCAAAGTAATATACTTTCCTGCCTCACTCTGTACATAGATACATCTGATGTGTGTGTTGAGGTGAGGCAGCTAATGAACCACAACCCTGCCTTCACCATTTGTCTTAAGAGGTCTAGTCTCATCCTTTACTATTTTGTATAATTCATAACTAGATTCCTTTATACCCCAATTAAATCTTTAAAAGATTAAGTATTGGATAAGTAAGAACATCTTATATTGGATAAGTAAGAACATCTACTCTCTAATTTTTTCATCAAAACTTTGCTTATAATTTTAAGAACCAAAATTATAATGCAACTGGAAATCTGGCAAGTGTCTTCCCATGACCTTATTTATCTTCATTTAAAAAATATTTTTGGCTTTTTTTATGACTTTATTCCATAAAAACATAAAGATCATCATATTATGTTTCCCCAAAAACCATGTGGAAATTTTTGTTGGCATTTTATTAAATTTATGCTAATATGAAGAGAATCTATCACTTTTCTACAATAAATCTTTTCTTCCCAGAAAATATTTTCATGTATTTAGTCAAATTTTCTCTCTTGTCCATAGTTACAGAGCCCATAAATTTCTAATTAATTCCTGGATATTTTGTAAATTTTGTTTCTATTGAAATGCCTATTTATTACTTGGCATTTTGATTCTTAACACATCATATACTAAATAAACATTTGGACGAAAAGCAAGGCTGATTGAATTGTAAATTCACAAATTTTTAAAAAATCATTAAGTTGCACTATAAATGTTTCAGTAATTTTGTATATGACAAAATTTTTAAAATAGGAAAAAGTTTTACTTATTACGGAGTGAAACCATACCCATACGTGTCTTTTGAAGGCTTTGCCTCATTATGATAGCAGTTTGCTTCTTTGTATCAAATTACTGATCTGGAAACCTTGACATTTCCATTCCTCTTTACAAAAGTGGGAAAAACTTGTGAGATTAAAAGAATGCTTATAATTATTTAGTGCATTCCTCTCATTTTCTTTTCTTTTCTTTTCTTTTTTTTTTTGAGACAGAGTCTCGCTTTGTTGCCCAGGCTTAGAGTGAGTGCCATGGCGTCAGCCTAGCTCACAGCAACCTCAAACTCCTGGGCTCAAGCAATCCTCCTGCCTCAGCCTCCCAAGTGACTGGGACTACAGGCATGCGCCACCATGCCCGGCTAATTTTTTCTATATATATTAGTTGGCCAATTAATTCCCTTCTATTTATAGTAGAGACCGGGTCTTGCTCTTGCTCAGGCTAGTTTAGAACTCCTGACCTCGAGCAATCCGCGCGCCTTGGCCTCCCAGAGTGCTAGGATTACAGGAGTGAGCCACTGCGCCTGGCCCATTCCTCTCATTTTCGACACAAGGAAATAGGCCAACAAAGATAATGGAAAGGTATGTGGCTTAGCCAATATTACCTGGTTATTTTTGTTTTTCTTAATGAGAACATCTAATAAGTACAATAAGAATAGGACAGCAAAGAGAGAAATAATTTATTGTCCAACAAATATGGGTTTGAACCTTGGGCTACCCATGTACAAACTGAGTGACCGTGGTCTCTCTCTACATTTCATTTGCCTGATCAGTAAAAGTCGTGGACCGTGACATCCAACTTGCAAAGCTGTTGTGAGGGTTAAATAACAAAGTGCATTAAAAACACACCCAGGGTTGAGCACATGACACTGAGTGTGTTTCAAAAGTGCCCTGTCCTCTTTACATCTGAGGATAGGAGAGCTTCTGCCACCAGATACAAAAGGGAATTCTGTGTGAAGCCGGGGTGATTACATTGTTCTGACAGCTACAGGGAAAATTGAGAAAATAATCTTCATTCAAAGAATCAGTTGAAATAAGGCAATAAGATGGTCCCATATATAGCAAAAGACATTTGAGCCCAGAGCCCTTACGACTAATAACAGATATGCTGGCATTGCTGTGAAGACCCTCACTGGGTTTAGAGCTTGTTTTCAACTAAGGAATCACAAAGTGTCTCTAATGTGGGCAGCTTTAGCGACTTGGATTTGGAGCCATCTTAATATTTAGAGACCATGGGTGAGAATTTTTGTTTTGTTATTTTTGCAGGCCGGTCACTGAAAAGCAACAGCTTACTTCTAGCTTTTGTCTGCAGTGGTGCAGTAGCCGATGAGTGTTTCCTCTATGCTGGGCACCACCCATGCAAATCTGTTCAGGAATCTTGGGTTTCTTCGCAGGTGCCCCGTCCTGGACGGACACAGAGTTCTCATGCATGCCGAATGAAGGACAGTGTCCTGGGAGGCGGGGACTCAGTCACATGCCACGTCCAGAGAAGCATGGCATCCGGCTGACTCTTAAATAATCAGTTCTGACAGTTACAGATGGAGTAGAATTTACACTCAGGAAATGTCAGTCAGAGAGTGTCTCTGTGTAATATCAGGAAGGTTCACTATGCTAACCTAGGAACTTCAAATGTCACTTATTAAAAGAGGCTAATTATGTTTATGTTTGTTTATGTAGGCCTGCATGATAATTTTACTTGTCTTTATGTTATAGTTGTGTCCAATTATTCCCAGAATAGCCTTATTTTTCTGGTTATCTATACACTAAAACGAATATACTCCTTAAATACACAACCTTTCAAAAGAGTTCCTTAAAACATTTTATTGTTTTTTACATTCAGTCCAGAAATAAATAATTATCACTAAGCATTATCTTGGAGTCAATTGAACTGGGATTGTCCTGGTTTCCACAAAGAATGCTGCCTTAACTCTGACAAAACAAAATTACACCTTGCTAAAAATTTGGGTAATATTTTTATTTCTTACCACATTAAACATTAACTTTTTCATGTAAGTTGCCTCCTATTCTATTTAAGAATATTAGTTAGGCAGTATGGGCTTTTTAATAAAATTCCTTCCTTCTTCATCTGAAAACAGCTTTGTAGCCATATTCACCTCCATGCATGCATCCACACGTAAGTATAAAAGCACTATCAAAATCATAAAGGGAAAAGTGTATATATAACTAGATAGATATAGATATAAATGTAGATATAACTGAAAAATTAACATTTCAGTGTCTAAAACACCACCACCAAAAAAAAAAAAGTGAAATATAAACTGGAACAAAAATCAAGGCTAATAAATCAGGGATCTATTAAGGATAAAACTATTATCCTGAAAGAAAAATGGACAAAAAATACAAATGGAAAATTAACCAATGAAGAAACAAGAGTGAACAGAAGCATGAAAACCATTGTTCACACTCAATGTTAACTGAATAATGGACAGGGAGGGAGAAAATAAATCGAACAATTAGAAATCAAAACACAATTTTGTATCTCTTTAGAAGAAAAACGTTAGACAGTTTCACTTTATGGAATTTAACTGAACAAAGAACAATTCTCCATTGGGACAGCCCTCATAGCCAGAAGAAGTACATACACAGAGCTCACTGCTACAAGGTGGGCAGGCATTGAAAGGGTTCGTGTTTTTGTGCAATTTTATACCAGTCTTTCCCTTTATAACTTTTGTAGTGGCTTTATACTTACGGTATTTGGATGCATGGATGGAGGCGAATTTATGGACAGAAAATGGAAGCAAGAGACAGAAACAGCAGGATCGGCAACAGCTCCAGGGTTGCCTGATTTGAACACAGTCAGTTCGCAGCCTTGATTGGCTGAGACTACTTAGTTAGGCTTTCAACTTGCTTATCTAACAGGTCAGGTTGCAGTGTATGCTGTCAGACATCTAAGTACAGCGGCATCCTCAGGCCAAATTTAGATTAACAATCTCACTCATCAGATTGATAAAAATTGAAATGTTTGATAATATCCTTGCTAGTAAGAATGTGGAGAAATGGAGCATACCGTTTCTTCTTGGCGGGAGTACAAAGTGGGAAGCATTTTGTCAGTAGCCCACACAATTAAAACGCATGTATCTTATCAGTCACAGACTTCACCTTAAATAACTGTCTTCAAGAAATATTTGCCCACAAACGGAGGAAGATACATACAAGGGTGTTCACTGAAGCATTGCTTGTAATAGTCAAACCTTAGAAACATGATAGGGTATTATATGGCAGCTACAAGTTTTAAATAATATATACATATGGAATATTATATAGCAATTAAAAGAAACTTTTAAAAAGAATATATACTTATTTGTTACATATGTAATAGCAAGATCTAAAAAGCATATTGTTGACTAAGGATGTAAATAATAGAATATGGGCACAGTATTTTATCATATATATACTTAAAACACACACATTAATAATATACTACTTAGAGTTCATGGTTACTATGGTTATAAAGTGTAGCTCAATTTTACCTGCAGTGTTTTATTTCTTCTATTAAAAACAGAAACACAAAACTATGAAGACAGTAAAAGGATCAGAGGTTGTCAGAGGCTTAGAGGAAGGGAGGAATGAATAGATGGAGTGCGGAAAATTTTTATGGCAATGAAACTATTACGAATGATGCTATAATGACAGATACATGTCATTATACATTTGTCCAAATCCACGAAATTTACAACACCAAGAGATAACCCTAATTACTATGGACTTTGGGCGAAAACGATGTGTCAATACAAGTTCATGGATCGTGACAAATGTATCACTCTGGTAATGGATGTTGATAATGAGAGCAGCTATAAATGTGGGGATGGGAATACACGGGAAATCTCTGTACCTTCCATTCAATTTTGCTGTGAACCTAAAACTGCTCTAAAAATTAAAGTCTTTTAAAAAACAGATAGAAAAAAATGTTATAAAATGTTAACAATGATCATTTGCACACACAGGGATGGTTGTTTATTTCCTTTTTATTTTAAGAAAGTGAAAGAAAAAATTATTACAAAAAGCCAAGAAAGATAAATCAATGAAGGACATAAGTAGGTAATGTACAAAAGAGAAGTGCAAGTGAAAAAATACTCAACATTAGCCATTAGCCAAACGGATGCAAACTGAAGCCACAGTTGCCACAGATTTTGATACCTTGTATGGTGCACAGTGGTGTACTGCCAGAAGAAGCTCAGAGCAGGTGACACGAAGCTCCTTTCCCATAATTTCCTTTTCAACTCTCCTCACCTGGGGGAGCTAGAAGCAGTAAACTGAGAAGAGAAAAGAGGACTAAAAGAGCAGAGAAAAACAGAAGAGGAGGACATACCCTAGCCCTGTGCTACATCCATAAGTCAGATCTGCTGCCAGGGAGAGGGAAAGTTCTGCATTAAATATGAAGTTTTCAACTTGACTGTAGGACTTTTCTAACCTGAAAAGTGTGACTTAACCTCAATAAGAACATTCTTAAGACTGAACGTGACAAACTCAAGATGATGTCATAGGGCTGGGATAAGGAGATTTGATTCTTTGTAGTTGAAAGCTGTGGTAGAAAAATTAAAACAAAATGCCATCTACCAACAAGCCAGATAAGCCAGGCTAGAAATTTAAGAGGTGAGTCACATTCTGATAGAGTAACCATCCGTCTGGCTCCCCAGGCCAGTCCCTGATTGTGCTTGTGGTTCCGGAGTAATTAACGACTCCCCCTTTTATTCTCAGAAGTGTCCCAGCTTGGAGATGAAGCAATTCACTGGGATTATGTCATTTGTTCAAGGCCAACTGGTTCAAAAGTGGCAGCACTGGAATTCAAACCAGGCCTGTCTGGCTCCAAACTCTATTTTCTTTCCACTGCTATTAAATGCTACTAATCTGGACTAGCAGCCTGAATCAGTAAAGTTTCATAAATAAAGTTTAAGAAAAAATGTATTATTACTATTACGCTCAAGACTATACCCTATTTATAGTTAAGCCAGTACTTATTATCACATAGAAACCCTTGGGATTGATCCTAATTAATAAATAAGATGTATATACAGTATAAGCAGCTGGTTCTAAAGAGATTAAAGTATGTATCTTCTTAAGAATATCAAATAATTAGGGTTTACATTTTCCATTTGCCTACCTGTTTTTCCCATTAGTCAAACAAAGGTAAAAGTCTGTGTTTGAAAGTTTTTGAATTTCAATGAGTGGAGTTCAAAATAAATAGACTTTATGTGTATTAATGAAACTAATGAAATAGGATCAGTATTCATAAAAGATTAAAAATATCAAGCAATAATGTTAATACTGTGTTAAACAGCATAAACTGTAAAAAATATATATCGCTTTCTTTTAAACATTAAATTACAAAATTGTGGCTTTTTTAAAAGAGAAACTTGAGTGTGTATTTGCAAAAAATTTATCCTTGGGGACATATTTTGAAATATTAAAAATGTCTATGAAAACAGCATACGCCTAATTCTGTAAGTTACATTTACGTATGTATATGACATAGTTAATCCCACAGTTTATCTGTGAATATGATTTTCTTTTTTTTAGAATAAAAAGGAATATTTCCTAAGTTATGAAGCAATTTTTCAATTTCTGTTTCTTTAAACCAATTAGAGGGAAATTACCAAGAGACCCACACTGAGATAAAACAGTACGGAGAATAGAAATTTTGTGCTTCCTTCTCTATCCATTATCAGCTGTGTGACCTTGAGCAAACTGTTTAACCTGAGTCTTAATTTCCTTTCATGCAAAACTGGAATCATACTATCTCACAATTTTTAATCAGGCTCGAAACTTAAAGTGAGCTAATAATTGTGTTGCCATGTCTTCAGAAGTACTTTTAGAAATATTACTCCTCATTTGTCAAAGGACTGTAAAAATCCAAGGTATTATTTTTATTATTGGAATAGACCTCTTCCAACAAACAATAACCCTAAGCAGCAAAGAACACTTCCTGACATGGGGCTCTCGGAATTCCAAGAGGAGGGAAGACAGGCTTAGAGTGGTGGGAGGTAGAATTTGAAGGCCCCACGGAGGAATGAATCACCTCTCAACAGATTTCTGCTTTTCAAAATGTGCACGTGTTGGGGTGGATAAATCCTGTGGAAAGCTCATGGTCTGACAAGTTCAACCGCAGTTGCCAATCTCTGCAGAACTGCTAACCAAAGCCCTCTTGAGCTTGGGGAGGAAACTCCCGCCTTGGCCCAGACTAACCATGCTCTGCAACTGATCTTCCCCCAAGCTCTTTAATGAAGTTTGACACTTGGCAGGGGCGGGGAGCCCAGGCACATGCGGGTAATGAGCTCTCATTCCTAAGAGGCTTTGGCATCACAGAAGCGTACCTCCTGCCATGTGCTTCCTCCAGCTATCTGCTCCGCGCTCAGTGCAGGGGAGGCTGCAGTTAGCTGCACACCAAGATGCCACATCAGGTCACATCTGGCTGCAGACATTGGGTGTCAGCACTTATTGCCAGGGTTCAGCCCAAGGGAGAACTGTAGACATTCAGTACAAACATCTAGGGGTTCTTCCTAGACTAAGCACTATATTTACTCTCTGCAGAGAAAGTGCTGGCTGGGCAGGTGGCAAAGCAAACTTATGACGGGCACCAAGTGGCGTGTATTGTCCAGACTTCAGTGCCATACCCCAAATAGCACCCTCATTGCTCAAGAAGAGAGCAGCACTTGGCCAAAAGTTCTCAGCCAATGCCTGTCTGGGCAGCTCTTGCTCTAAAGCTTACATGACATGACCGATTTACGAATTCATTCATTCAACAAATGAGGACAAAGTTCCCATGACTACCAGATATTCTTCTACCTGCCTGTGAGTTCCTGCCCTCAGATGACAAACCATTACCTTAATAAGGTCATTACAGAGCCCCTTTGATGCTGGAACAGCAGAAGAGTCTTTTGAGAGAGCAAGGGGGGCTGGGCATCGGAAAGACCTCTTTTGAGAGGGTGCTCCGGCAGACCCTTTTGACCTGAGCTGAGCTAAGCTGGATGAGCAGTCACAGCCAGGGAGAGAGTCAAGGAAAGAATGTTCCAGGCAGAGGGACTGGCACGCACAGTGAGTGGGAGAGAATTTCTGCAAGGAAAGGATTGTGGAGCAGGAGCTTAGCAAGCCACAAAATACAAGACAGTGACGGTCCATCAGCACCACTGTTATGTAAATAGCCTTATCCTGCACCTCCCAACTGTGTTTTATATAGAAGAAGCTGGCTGTGCTGTGCTAGGGTAATCACCTCCTTGGGGCCCTGACGGTGGTGTCCTTTGCTTACCTTGCTGTGCTGTCATCATGGCTTGTCTTGTCCCTCTTCCCCTTCTAGCTTCCTGGAAAGCAGGTGTTCTGCCCTCTGTTTCTGTGGAGCTAGCACCTGCTAGAACTAGTTGGCATTGGGTGGGAGCCCTGCAGGGATTTGCCAAGCGTCTGAACGTGGAAGGGGCAGCGTGTGCAGCAGGGTGGGAGAATGCACTGCTCTCACAGTGCCCAGGGCAGGAGAGTGGCTGAAATTCCTACTGCAAATCCAGGCAGAGGCAATCCCTCTGAAGAGCATCCATCTATCTCCACGTGTATCCCATCACCGAGGCGTTCTGATGCGCCCACCTATTTCTCCAGGAAGAGATTAAAATAATTAAAAGTACTTACTCAGTTACTTTTTATTTTTTCTGGTTGGGAGGAAGGATCATTTTCTTTATATAGACAGAATTCAATCCCAACTAGTTATAATACAAGGTGTAATGAAATAACTGCTAAGTAGAAGTAAAAGGAAAAGAGAAAATGGAAAAAGAAAAGCTGAGAAAGTGTAAGAGAAAAGAATAAAAATTCTAGCCATTTGATAATAATATTCCTTTTAAAATGGCCAATCATTGATTCTTCAGTTTCATGAATGAGACTAGCAAGAACAAGTCTAAAATGGGGGTGTATCTAGGTTCAGATTTCACGTGGCAGTTATCTTATATATTTGAAATGCCAATTGATTATTAAAAACACATTTCTTTAGCTTTGACTACCATGTAATAGACAGGTAACTATTACATCCTTGTTAAACCCCAGTAAATACTGCTTATTGGAAACACATTTCTTTCAACTCAACAATATGATTGTGTATGTATCTATTACAGAAATCTTGAAACTCTATCAATTTGTGCCAAAAATACATCTCTTTTCTTTTGAATTCATAAGGCTCAAGATACTGTCTCAAATGGAGTGCTATTAAATCTCCAATAAGTATCTTGGTAATAAATGATGACCGCTGCAGCACAAGTTTGGCAGTTTGTTTAATCGCTCAGAATAATCACTGGAAACAAGAGTACTCTACACATTAAAAGCAGATTTGTTCAAAGCACATTGACCACTTTGTGTCTAGACTGAACTACTGCTGGCTCAAATGTTCTGGACAAAAATTTGTAGCAGTAAAACCCTTTTCAGGGGCAAATTAATCACTCTGTGGGTTGGGTGCATTTTTCTACTCCATGGATTTATGGTAGCATTCCTACCTTCTTGGATTCAGGCTGTGCCCTGGAGCACCGGGCTGTAGCTCAAGCTGGAGAAATATAACTAAAGAAGAAAAAAATAATAATAGAATTTAAAGAGATGAAAAAAATCTGAACCATCTCCTAGATCAACATATTCATGCTGTACAGATGAGCAAACCGAGGCAACTGGTTAGTTCAGGGCCATTTTCCTGGGTTCTGGGCCATTTATTCTTTTCAGGGAATGTAAGAGATACTCAAAATCTAAACACAATTCCACATTACATTTTTTTCCACTGAAAGATGCTTGTTTGAGGATGAACTAGATCCAGAAAGAAATGGAGAACTCATGCCCCAAGGAAGGTAGTAAGCTTTTGATGCACTAGATTGAGGGAAATATCTAGAAAACGTTCAATGCAATAAAATGCCATTAATAATTGCCAGGTAGGTGCCATATACTGCACAGCGTTACGCGGGGACTGGCTATGAACAAACGAGAGTCTGTGCAAGGACTGCTAAGCTAGAAGAGAGGGCAGCCTGGCTCACGGCGAGCCTGGGGAGTTGCCCTCAGAGATGTGTCCGTGGAGTCCTCCAGGTGCCACAGTTCAATGGCTGGAGGCAGCCCAGGGTCACTCTATCTGTCACCAGATCCAGACGCTGGGTTTTACTGGGTTATCTAGAAAAGGTCTTTGCTTACGTGAGGCTCACTGAAATCGCATGAAGCCGATCAATCTCTCAGAGTGGCATGGCAACCATGTGAAGTGGCCAGGCGCTCAAACTTCTCTGCTAGGCATACCAGCCCAAGGTTCAGCGCACCATCGAGCCTGACCTCTGATAGAAGGGGCCTTGGTGGACACAAAATAGAAGAAAAGAAGTGAACCATCTGGAAAAACAGATCACTTAGAGCGAGGCCGGAGTGACTTCTGCTTCATTATCCCCCACGCACACCTAAGGGTCCCTCTTTGGTGATGGAGATGCCCAACCTGGCCCCACGCTTCCCTTGGCTGCCCCGCGATAATGTGTAGAGCAGGTGCTCTCTTTCTGGTCATTTTCAGTCACAAGACATACTCATACCAGCTAAGATATACTTTCAGAAGTAAAAAGTTTGTTGCATCTAGTCACTGTTAAAATTTCCGATCTCGAATTTAAAACCACTGAACTGTGTACTTGCAAATGTTTAAAATTATAAGTATTATGTATATTTTAACACAGTAAAAGTGTCCTTAAACTAACAAAAGCAAAAAAAAAAAAAAAAAAAAAGAAAAACAACCTCAATCTCACAGCCAGTACAGTTTCTCAATTTCCTTCAAACCAGGCCTGCCTCATGCCCTGAATATTAGCACCGGGGAAGCCCTGCTTTCCCCTTTCCCTTCCCCATTCTCCTTGTCATGGTCGGACTACCCCTTCCTGTTTTCCTGAGCTGAGGGCCAATAGGGCAGGATTAGAGGGGAAGGGCAAGAGCCTGTGACTTGGTAAATGTTCTTTGTCTTCTGACTTAGCCATGGGCCTCGTCCGCGTGGCGGGTCTTGATGGGAGGGCACCTTCCCAGGGTACATATTAATAAAAGGACTCTCATAAGTCCCTGCAGGAAATCTCGTCACTGCATTCTTTTCTGATGGGGTACATATGCCCCTGAATAATTTTTGCCCACTGCTGTCTTATTCATTCATTTTTATCTTCTGTAGTTCTGATGCTTTGACCTCTTGGGGCTTTGCTGACCCAGGAGAGAATGCCCCTGCAGGACTAGCCACTGCCTAGAGATATAACAGCTCACCCCAGAGTGGGCCTTTTCTGTGCAAACTAACCGATCCAGAGTCCTCAGACCTCACCCCTGCCTCTGTTGGGCTCTCACACTCAGGACCACTCTTCATCTGCCCTAATAAACCCAGGACCAGGTCCAAGAAAACTAGGGACAGCCTCTATGTACCAGAGCCTGCTGAAGCTATTCAAACTAGCCAATCCTAAACCTGCTCACCCCGCCTCGCCCACTCCTTTCTGCAGAAACCACCATAAAGGCTCTTGCTCACATGTTTTCCTCGCTCCCTCTGCTTCCTGAAGGATGCTGGTGATTCCCTAGGTGGCCCTGTGTGGCATGTTGTGCCCCCTCCTCTTAGGATTTATGAGTGACAAACTATCTTTTCAATAGCAGCCACCCCCTGATGTGTTGGCCCCACATACCTGAATGATAATAAAACCTACATTTTAAAACAAATGCACCGGAAATCCAGACAGTGTCTCCATAGCCCTGGCTTTACCCTGCCACCATGGGCTGGTCAAACAAGATACTCACTACAGTGTTCTCTGGGCAAGAAGGAAACCTGCATGCTGCCCTCACGCTCTGTGTGACTCTGGTCAGACTCTCCCAAGGGCCAGCGCACTGCGCCCGGTTCTGGTGACGGCAGGCTGCTGAGCTGTGTTGGCTTTCAGCCAGGGGCACAAAACTGGACTCCCCTGCCCTCAGACCCTGCTGTGGTTTGAATGTGTCCCACAAAATTCATGTGTTGGAAACCTCATCTCAGATGCAGCAATGTTGGGAGACGGGACCTACTGGGTGGGGTTAGGCCACGAGAGCCCAGCGCTCGGGAGTGGACTGACAGGGCTCGCGCGGCGGGTTGGCGCTCCCTTGCTCTGCCAGGTGGGCACAGCCTTCGTCCTCGCTCGCCCTTCTCTGCCTTCTGCCATGTGATGATGCAGCAAGAAGGCCCTCATCAGACGCCAGTGCCTTGACCTCGGACCTCCCAGCCTCCAGAACTGGGAGAGAATAAATACCTCTTCTTTATAGTAGATATGCTATTATAGCAAAATGGGCTTAGACCCTCATTCTTGATGAGAGATTGTTTCAGAGCTCTCCTCTCTCAACTTGCGGTGAGTGGATAGGACATCAGGAGTGGTGGGAAGCCCTGCCGCCCAATGGCGATGACTATTTAATACATTCTCAAATTTCTAGTCTCCCTCACACAGTTTGTTGGGGTTATGATTACAGGACAAATTAAGACTCTTCATGAGTCTTGCAAGAATGGGCCTAGCAACGAACATGGGGACTTCTCTTCATAATGTGAGGATACTTGTTTCACCACTGTCATAAGCATTGGGTCTCTACACACAACTCTGAGAAAATAGTGGTTCTTTCCAGTGGAATTGAAAAGCTTCAGCCAATTCAGTCCACCTTCTATTAATAATTAATCATACACTCACACACACACACACACACAGTATGTACATACATGCATATAAGGTAAAATACACATGCATGTAAATATATATATAAGCCTACTGTAAGGTATTTATAACATCCAGTACATTATTGAACTTTCTGCATCATTTCACAGCAGAATTTTAAGTGATTACATAGTATTCTACAATATCATGTGGTTGAGCAATACTTGTTAGATATCAATTTTGTTTCTAATTTTAAACTGTGATATAACATTGCTACAAACATTCTATACACACATCTTTTTTAAACTTTATTTTCTCATCATGTGTTCTTAGAGCTGACTCAAAGGATGTACTGTTTGGGTATTTGAAACATATTAAAAACTGATCCTCTGAAAAGATTTTGCCAATTTAAACCACCACAAGCAATATAAGGAAGTTGTCATGTCTTTATCAACGGTAACCATTAATATTTTGGTGAAAAAACAAATACGTAACTGCAACAATTCTTTTTTTATCCTTTCTCTTGACTAATATTGATGTATTTTTTCATATGGATGTTGATAATTTGTATTTATTTCTTCCACAAGTTACCTACTTTGTTTTTGGTCAATATACCTATTTTATTTTATTTTGTCATAATTCTTACTTTGAGAAATTATTAGCTTGGTGCAAAAGTAATTGTGGTTTCATACCGTGAATTTTCAATCATTATAACTAGGCTCAAACAGATCTTTATTAATCAAAATAGGAACCATTACAAGCAACACATTTTTGCCAATAAGAAATAAGTTTGTTGATTCCCGTAGCGTAAAAATCTGTGCTTCAGGATTCAACGAGCTCTTGGAAAGCATTTTCTGCATTGTGCTGGTTGTGGAAGCGTTTTCCCTGCGAAAAGTTGTTGAGATGCTTGAAGAAGTGGTAGTGGGTTGGCGAGAGGTCAGTGAATGTGGCGGATGAGGCAAAACTTCATAGTCCAGTTCATTCAACTTGTGAAGAGTTGCTTGTGCCACAGGCGGTTGGGCGTTGTCATGGAGAAGAATTGGGCCCTTTCTTGTGACCAATGCCGGCTGCGGGTGCTGCAGTTTTTGGTGCAACTCATTGATTTGCTGAGCATACTTCTCAGATGGACCGGTTTTGCAGGGATTCAGAAAGCTGCTGTGGATCAGACCACCAAACAGTGACCATGACCTTTTTTGGTGCAAGTTTGACCAAAAAACTTGGAGCTAATTCTCAGTCCAACCACTGAGTTTTTCATAGCTGGTTGTCATATAAAACCCACTTTTCCTTGCACCTCTCAATCCAGTCAAGAAAGGATTCATTGTTGCGTACAAGAAGACAAGATGACACATCAAAGTGTGTATTTTGTTTTGTTTTTTATTTTCGGTCAGCTCATGAGGCACCCACTTTTCAAGTTTTTTCACCTTTCCAATTTGCTTCAAATGTTGAATGACCATAGAATGGTCGACCTTGAGTTCTCTGCCAACTTCTCATGTAGTTGTAAGAGGATCAGCTTCAATGATTGCTCTCACTTGGACATTGTCAATTTCTGATAGCCGGCCACTGTGTTCTTCATCTTCAAGGCTCTCGTCTCCTTTGCAAAACTTCCTGAACCCCCACTGCACTGCACTGGACGTTCGTTCGCAGTTCCTGGGCCAGATGCGTTGTTGATGTTGCAAGTTGTCTCCGCTGCTTTATGACCCATTTTGAACTTGAGTAAGAAAATCACTTGAATTTGCTTTTTGTCTAACATCATTTCCATAGTCTAAAGTAAATATAAAATAAACAGCAAGTTATAGGTCATTAGCAAAAAAACATAAAACAAGAAATGTGCATTAAAATGATGTATAACATATCCACATTTATTTAAGAATGTATTCTAACATCAAATGTATTCCAATTTCAACAATGCTAAAACTACAATTACTTTTGCACCAAACTAATATAAAGGAATATAACATACACATGTGTACTTTTGTTTATTATTCATAATTTATATTTTATTTGTCTTTTTAAATATTAAAAACTACAGATACAATTAAAATTGCCTTTATCCACCATCTCTCCTTCACCCCTCCTATCCTCTCTCCACATCGAGGTAACTGTTACCATGAATTTAGTGTGTATGTTTTTCATTTATTTTCGGTTTTTTTATATACTTCCATATATGTAGCTATGAACCCCATATAATATATTATTTGTGGGCATGTTTAAAACATATAAAAATGTTAGAATTCTATATTCATTATTCTGCTATTTTCTTTTATATTCAGTCATATTTTTTTAGATTTATGAGTGTTGATGTGCATATAGAAATAATTTGTTTCTCTTAGCTGCTATATTAAAATTTGTTGTACTTAAATATCACAGTTCATTTATACATTCATCAGTTGTAATTTGGTGTGCTTCCTTTCTCCCACCCCCGCCCCATTACAACAATAGAGCAGCAAACATCCGCATGCAGAGGTCCTTGTGCACATGTACAAATATTTCTCTAGGATAAATAACCAAAGGTGGCATTACTAAGTATTGAGTTGTGGGCATTTTCAGTTTTGCCAGATCCTAACAATTGCTTTCCCCTCAGGATTGTATAAAATTTTTTGTTTCTCCACCTTTTCACCAGTACTCAGTGTTGTTGTCTTGCTTCAGCCTCATGGACTAGACAGACACCCTGTTTTAATTCCTAGTTCGCTCATTGCTTACCTGTTGGAAAGTCTTCTCATATATTCACTGGCTATTCAGTTTCTTCTATGAATTCACTATTACCTTTCTTTACCTTGTTCTTTTATATTTCACATCTTTTGCATTGACTTGCAGAAATTTTAAATAATTGGATACTGATCCTTTGTCAGTTTCATGAGTTGGAAAAATCTTCTTCCACTTTGTGCCTGGCCTACTTTCTAACATAATTTATAATGTTTTATATACTATAATATTTCAGTGTACAGAAGCTTTGATGTTAATTAATATTTACATTACTGCTTTATGTTTTTTTCTGTTTTATCACACCTAGGAATCATAAAACTATACCCTGTCAATTTTTCCACTGGAGTGTTTTAATTTTTTTTTGTAAAATAGGAACTTTCTCTTAGTTTGCTTCTATATTTGTTTGTTTGTTTGTGTTTAGTACTTAGTTTTTCTTTTCTTGTGTAGAATTTTAATATTTTTATGTAGTAAAAATTATCATCATATCTACTTATTTTCCCTTGGGGTTTATGTTTATAAATATTGATCAAAATATCACATTGTATATTACTAGAAAAAGAAAGGTAGATCTAGATGATATACATTTTAAATATCTGATTATTAAAACATGACTGTGATGAATGTCTTTGTTTCTGAATCCTTGTGGTTCATCAAAAATGTGTTATTAATTTAAACTTCCATTGTCAATAACTTAGATTATCATTTCCTTTCATATTTGACATTGAGAATACTATTATTTTCATGTTCATAATTTACAGGTGAAAAATGGTATCTAATTTTTAAAAATTTTCCATTGTTCAATTGATATGAGTTTGAGCAAGTTTTCTTATGTTTATTGATCATTCTGTTTCTTCTTTTGTAAATTTCTACTTATATTTCTGCCCATTTTTCACTAGGAAATTTGTCATTTTCTTATTTTAAAAGTAGTTAATATATAGTGAGATTATGAACTGATTTTTGTGCCAACCTGTACTTTGACTTTCAGTTTGGGGGAGATGATTTCAACATATGAAAATTTTTAATATTTATACAAGTATGCTAGCATATTTTCTCTTGCTTTTTCCCAATGCTTTTACATCTATTGTGTATTTATGATGCATGTATAGATTTATGAATAATGCTGGAAAGATGTTTTAAAATAGAGGGGAAGTTTGAGGGAATGTATGCTGTATAAATTTGATTATTCATTTCATGAGAGACAAAACTTCCTTAAAAGAGAAACAGTATTCAATTTCGACAAAAATGTTATCTTTAGTTTTTAAAAAAAGTTATAAGTACCTATGTATAGGCATTCAAATGTGCATAACTTTAAAATCTGGTATGGGTTTACTATTATAAAGAATAAGGCACCAATTCAGAAAGATTGCTACTTATCTCATAGAAAAATAGTGCTTGTCTAAATGCCTCCATAAAAATATTGGAGTGCTTATTTAACTCAGTACATTGTGTCAAAAAACAAAGTAAAGATTTATTGATAAATACTCCCATCACAATCTCAATTTGAGAACTATATTCCTTTTACTATCCATCTGCTATGGACTGAATGTTTGTATCCCTCTAAACTTCTATGTCGAATCCCTATCCACCATGTTAAGGTATTTTGGAAGTGGTGCCATTGGTGGGTAATTGAGTTTAGATGAGGTCACGAGGGCTAAGCACCAATGATGGGATTAGTGCCTTTATAAAAAGAGGAAGAGACACAAGATGTTCTCAGTCCTGTTTCTCTGGAGAACCCTGGAGAATATAAGCAGTGGCCGAGAGACAGGCCAGGCTGGGGTGGAGAACTGCCTATCCATGAGGACTCCTGAGTAAGGTGGGTAGCCAGAGGCCTTCGACTGCTGTGAGTTATACCACATGACATCATCCAAGACATCCAGAACAGCTGCTGCACACAAACAGGCTTTGTGTGTGCAGTGAATTAGGGACTGTCTTAGTCCATTTGGGCTGCTATATCTAAGTATCTTACATTGAACAGCTTATAAACAATAGAAATTTATTTCTCAGCGTCTGGAGACTGGGAAGTATAAGATCAAGGCACCTGCAGATTTGGTACTTGCTGATGCCCATTTTCTGGTTCATAGAGCAGAGAGCACACCTCTCTGTGTGCTCACATGGTGGAAGGGGAAAAGGGTCGTTCTGAGGCCTCTTTTATAAGAGTTCTAATCTCATTCATGAAGGTTCCACCCTCATGACCTAATCACCTCCCAAAGTCCCCACCTCCTAATACCATCATTTGATATTTAGGTTTCAACACATGAATTCGGGGGAAATGCAAACATTCAGATCATACAAAGGATATTTATTTAAAAATTGAGAGGTTTATTTCAATGTCTAGGTTGGCTTTAGGTAAAGAGGAAAGGCCAGACTCAAAACTGAATTAGCAAGTTCAGAATTTGGTAGATGAGAAGGTAGGAACATTGAGAATACCACAAAAAGTTAAATCCTTAACCACTTCGGTACGGCGCTCACCGGCCGAGAAACCTTGCCCACAGCCGGCACTCACAGTCTGCTCCGTAGTTTGTGCTGTGCATTGAAAATAGATCGGTTTTGCTCTTGTGTGATGAGGAAAGCTTGAAAGCACTGAGAGCTTGTTTTATTTTACAGGCAGCTTTCCTTGTAATGTAAATCAGAATAGGTAACATAGACATATATGTTTTCATTACGTTATTTTTAAATGTTCACAATTTTATTTTGATAAATGAAAAATTAGAAAAGTCAATTCAAAATTATAGTTTTATTTCATTCATATCATAAAGAAATAAGGCAAGTTTTGAAGCATGGGGCTACACATAGGCCAACATTACATTGTTTACAATAGTATCTAGTACTACGCCTTTTATTATTTTTTTAGCATACAATACATCTTCTTAACGGATTTTTCCTTTTTGTTTTATCACTATTGTAAGGTGCTGGAAAATGTCTTTCTCTAAAATGCATGAGATTTTGTGATGCAGTATAAGGCTTGTATTGCCTCGATTCGGAGTACTGTTGTAGAAGTTTTGTTATTAATGCTAAAGTTGAAGCTTGGCTATGCACGTTCATCTGTGGTTGTCGACTATAGTTGACACTCATACCAAAGTGGTTAAAATTCTCAGGAATGTTGGGAAGGTATTCAACCTCCTGACAGATATGAGATAATAGATTCATGCCAATTGCATGTTAATCTAAGATTAATAATTAAGGGAAATTTGGAGAAGGGATCTAAACCCCTGCAGGGCTCCCATGAACCAGCATAATGCAGGTGTCATTGTTACTATAATCTCATTTGTACCCTCCTTATCTGAAGGTGGGGCAGGCACACAGCTCATAAAAATGGGATCTCTCCTTGCATATTGTTTCATGGCTTGCTTTTGTCATTCAGCAGTATCTTGTGAGCATTTCTTTAGGCCTTTTCTAATTCTCTAATGAGTACATATTATCTCATTGTAAATAAACATTTGCTGGATGATTGGATAAAAGAAATGTATGTATATATGTACACATTACAGTTTATTTAACATTGTGATTCTGAACACTTAAATGTGGCCCAAATTTTCCTCACAATGAGAAATAGAATGGTGATCACCCTTGCACAGATATTTTTATATACATCTAATCAATTCCTAATGTGACATTCCTTAGTGAAAAGATATGCACATTTTAATGTGTTTGAAATGCACTGCCAAATTGCCCTCCAGAAATGTTGGTCCAATTTACATACCCACCACTGGAATATGAGAGTTTCCATTTTTCTGTACCCTGCCTAGCACTTGCATAATTACTCCTTATAGTCATTGCCAATTTGAGACAAAAACAGTATTTAATTGTTGTAATTTTCATTTCTTTGGCCACAAGTGTAGTTGAAAAATTTTAAACTTGTTTATTTGCCATTTGTATTTCTTCATTGGTGATTTGACAGTTCATTTCTTTGTCCTTCATTTCTACTATATATTTTGGGGTTTTTTCTTCAGATTTGTAAGAGCTCAATAAATATATTGAGGAAAATAGCATATTTTCATTAATCTCTTTTTAAAAAAAAATCTTCCCTTGATAATTTATCTTTTTATAGTTTTGGAGGAAAATACTTATTTTTAGGTAATCATATATGTGAATACTCTCCTGTTTAATTGCTTAAACATTTATTATTATTTAATTGCTTAACCTACTATTGTGCAAATGTTCAAATCAACACTTGTTGTTTTCTTATATATTTATTAATATGTTGCTCTCTATAATCTATCTGGATTTTATTTTGTAGTACAGTTCATGTGAGGGAATTAAATTAATTATTTTTAAAATATTAAAATTTATTGAATAAATCTATTTGAAGTTCTACCTTATTAAATACTAATTCACACATATATATGAATTCTTATTCTCCTTGAATTGTTAGTGCTATACTTTTGTGATCTCTTCAGATTTATGATAAATTGTGAACAAAGTATTTGACAAGGAAAGTGCCTCTCATTCTTGTTTTCTGGGATCTTTTCCTTCATTGACTCTTCACATCAACTTAAAAATTATTTTGTGTAATTTTAAAAAAACTGAAGCAACATTTGATGGATTGTCATTAAAATTTTAAGCTAATTAGGAGTAGACTTGATAAGTTTAAATGATTTTCTTACGCAGAAAGAGGGTAATCTTTTCATTTTTTAAGATATCTTTATGCTACTCAGGAAACTTTTGTAGTATTTGCCATATGGTCACATGTATTTCTTTTCAGCAAACCTGCACATTGTTGTAATGGAATATATTTTTATTATATTTTAACTGATAATAGCTGTATATAGATAATTTTTATACAATTATCTTTTAAAATTTAATAATTTTTGTATAATTTCTTTGTAACTGACCCACTTACAATATTTCCTTATCATATATTCCTTCCTTTTTTGAAAGGAAGATGCTGTGATTTACTTACACATACTGAGGATTTTGTCTCTCCTTTCTGAACAGTAATAAATATTCTACTTTTCTTGACTTCTTGCATTATCTAGAATGTCCAGAAATAAAATTTTAAGTTATGACAGCAAGTATATTTTTCTTGTTCCTCATGTTAATAAGAATGCCTATATTTCACCACTAAATGTATTTTGATATATATTTTTTGAAATAGTTTAAACTAGTTATGTTAGGGAAGTATCCTTCTAATCTTAGTTCTAAGTGTTTTCAGTTCTATGCCACTCATACATAAATAACTTAATCCAAGATAAAGGAAACAGCCTGAGTTCAAAGTCAAGTACAGTGTCACTAAAACTAGGGTTGTCAGACATCCTCCTGTACACAACGGATTATCCTATATTTCAAAAACAACTGTGTCAAGATGTATAATCATTTCGCATTTGATCTAGCTCTGATACTCCCGACGACATCCGCTAGGCCCTAACCTTCTCTGTGCCAGTAACAATATGCCCCACATTCGCCAAAAATAAAATATGGCAGCCATAATAAAAAGCAAATTTTGTAAACAAAATTGCCCTGTATTGGGCTGAGTTAGCTCAGATCAAGTTCCAGGTCTGTTGTGCTCTCTTTTTTTTAATCCTATAATCAGCAAAATCCGGGTGCAGTTTTTGACTTCAATGTGAGACATGAGTAGAGATTTAGGTTGTGAGGTTTTTGAAGTAATGACTCTGGAAAAAAGAGCTGAGCATATCCACTGAGCCATCTAGTGGCTGCAGAGAGCACCTGAAAGGAGAAGAGAACCAGGAAACAAAACCACTGGTGTGGTCTTCAAGTTCAGAGTAAAAATGAATGGGGGTAACATCACTTGAACCCCCTTCTCAAACCTACACAGTCTAGGACTTTGCACATAATGGGGGTGCGATTACTTTCGGTTACAAGGGATTTGACTAATAAATAGAAGAACATCCAAATTCATGCTGCAGTCTTTACAACTTAGAGGTAACTTTATATTACTTGCATAAAAATGGCCACTGACTGAAGAAATGCAGGCAGGGAGTACCAGACTTCAATCACCAACATGATTTTGAAAAACACAGGCAACTACCGTGCATGGGTAAAGACTTAAATGATGGCGACTAAAGGGAAAGCATTGTAGTCAGAGAATCCATTCCTAATAAAGGTTGACTCATGGTTCTTAAAGTAACTCACTGGATTTTGACAGTAATAAAACTGTTAAGGCTATCTTCCATCTTTCCCTTAAATTCCTGTTTCTGTCTGCATGAAAACACAAAGCCCCCCCCCCCAAAAAAAAAGAAAGAAAGAAAACAAACAAGCAAACAACAACAAAAAGAAGAGAGTAAGAGAGTTAGCTTGGATCCTAGCTGGGAAAACTCAAGAACAAAGATAAAGCAAACTGATAGCTTTCGAATGTTAATGGGGTTTGTCACCTCCTAGAGTGTGTAAATTGAAGACATCTGTCTGGTTTAAAATAAATTCCAAAAATCCCAAACTAATTGCTTCATATACACAATGCAAAACCTCAGATTCCATGCAAAAATAAACCTTCATTTGGAAAATAAACTTCATACAATTATGATAAAAGAGGACCTGTCAATGAGCCAGTGCTTAATACAGAAGGATTATTTTGAAATAAACTTCTTCAGAGCTCATTAGAATTGGAAAGAACTGTGAAAATAGATCTTTCTACCAAGGTTCTTAGGTATGTGATGGCATTTGAAGGAGCTTAGCTGAAACTAATACAGGTTTGCACCAGAAGTCTTTGTTGACTTTTTAGAAATTATATTCATTTATAACCCAAAAAAAGAAAATAACATAACTTTTCTTGTCTGGCCTCTGAAAAATACATAGAAATACAGCAAAATCATACCCTGAGAAAAGGCTGATGGATCACACCACAGCATCTCGCATCTCTGGAGAACAGTTCTTCCTTTTGTCTGTTCATTTTAAAAGGGTGTTATTATTGTTCACAAAAGAGATAGAAAAGAAAAGACTATTTTAAACTTTCTACAAATGGACAACAATTGGCAAAATCTTTTCTAGGAAGTATGTTAATTTATCAGGAATACTTTAGATGGTATTGTAGGCTTGAGAGAGAGCGAGTAGGCACATTCAATGCCGCCGTGAATCAGATAGTCACAGACCACACCACGCACGGCAGAACTCTTAGTTGAAAGCAAAAAAGACTAAACTGGCACAAGCTTAGGTGATGTGGCCAATGTACTGGCTGGTGTAGCCAAGTCGCAGGGAGGCCAGAAGCCAGTGTCCTCAGGGGGCTGAGGGAGGGTGGGAATGCTCTGTGAGCACGGCCAGACTTGACAGTGGCTTTCTTCATTTTCGTTACATGGCTTTCCCCACAACATCAGGACCAAGTTTCCAACAAGTCCTGTTCCTCACCATCAGAGAAGGAAAAGATGCCACTCATGGCAGTTCCAAAGATCTCGAGGAAGGACTCTTTCATAGGCTCGGGTTAAGTTTTCTGCCCTTTGCCCCACAACCTACTGCGACAGCAGAGGGCAGTTCATGCAGAAGCTGGTGACACCATTCTGACCACATGTGAGAGCAGGGTGTATGGGGGAAGGGTTGGGGCGGGTGTTGATATTGCAGAAGAAAGGACTGGCTACTCCCAGCAGAAGGAAGAGATTCTGGGAGGTTAAACCACCTGTGTTTCCAGCCCAATCACTAAGCAGCAGTAGTGGCAGCAAAACAGCAGAATGAAAGCTGGCATGGCAACCAAGCATGAGGGTCAGCTGAGGCACTGACCTTTCCCGGATTGGGAAGGGTCTGGCAAGGCAGGTGGGTGCTGCCCTCTCTACCCCATGCAGAAGGGATATGATCTCGCCACTTAGGGAAAATGATCTGGGTGGGCCAGAAAGTCCTCTGAGAAGGTCTGGCTTTCTTGCTCATTGTTTTGTTCCAGAATCTACTTTGGACACCAAAAGCTGAATGTCTTCATACTTGTATACTTGCAGAAGTGATCCCCTACACCCCACCCCCACCCCAGAGGCATAGCCTGTTTTGGAATTAGCTAAGAAGAGTTTGTGCCCAGAAGTCCAAAAGAGATTCATTTTGGTTTTTCAAAAAATTGTATCTGTCACTCTCTGCCCTCCTCTCCAAGTTGGCCTCTGTGGCACCCCAAAGGCATACACTGCTGCTTACGGGTACTCTCCACCCCTAGTGGAAGAATCTAGGTCTCCCCCTAACTAGAACCCGTTTGTTGACTTATCCCCTGGCTCTCTGCATGTTTGGGTTAAGTGGGTGCTGGTGGGGAGTCTCATGCATCTCCTGTAATAGGAGTTGTTTCTCATTCCACTAACATGTGGCTTCTTCTTAGAACTGACCCCAGGAGCCCACTTAGGAAACTCAGCCATATGTAAAGACAAAACTTCCCTTGCACTGGGTAAACCAGAGGTGAGCAGGTGTCTCTGTGGAAAGACTACAGAAGACGTGGGCTGGGTCCAGCCCCACGTTCACTCCAAGACACCACACCCCCACTGCCTCCGTTCTGTCTGCAGCTCCACCCGTCCAACTGGATGGAGAAATGGATCCTGGCCAAGCTCAGTCTTGAGAGATCAGCAAGGATCTCCTGCCTGGCTTAGCAAGATCTTTCAAGATGGCCTTAGATCTGCTCTTACTAGTTGAGAGTTCTCTTTTGGGGCTGGTCATGGAATCCACCCTCTCTCTGTAAGGCCCAGAAGCACAGTCTCTCTGATTATGTCTGGCAGTGGCAGTGCAATTATAACCTGGAGCAACTAGTGTTAGAATCCGGATTTTTATGCCAGGGTCTAACTGGTGATGTTCTTTGTTATCTCCTGCTCTTTCATCTGATGTCTCTCCTGTATTTGCCTCTGTAAATCATTCTCTCCCTGGACCCCACCCACCCTGGTCTCAATAAAACTTGGCTCTCAAATTTCAGACTTTTTTGTCTTGTAATCAGTGTGTGATGCCAACTACATGTTGTTCTCCAACTCTGATATCTCCTAGGCAGACTGTTCAGGTAGTGGGGTCACAAAATTACTCATGTTACAAATCAGACAGGCATTCTCCCAAACTGAGTCTTCCTCCAAAGTGCCACCTGCTAGGTAGCAGAAGAATTTGATGCCTTTTAGAATGATTTGTTTTTATATGAAGATGAAGATGATGATGATGATTATGGGCTTTCTATCTTTTCAACACTCATGTTTGGGAATTAGTCCTCCCCGGTTCTCATCATACCTACAGTCTCACCTTAGCATGGACACGAACACATTCTGGGCTTCTGTGACGGGCTGGAAAGTGGGGACTACGGAATCTTATTCCTTTAGGCCTAAGTTGAGAGAACTGAGTGAAAGGCCAGAAGGAAAAGCAAAGTTGTCTTCGTGTAAAGAACAAGGGCTTTGGTAACAGTGAACCAACTTCAAATACTGTTTGGTTTTGTGGAGACCACAGAACCATAAATCAAAACACAGAAGGAAAATCAAAACAATATGATTATCTTAATAATTAGCTGAATTAGTATTTAAGAGTCATCAGCACAGAGATGGTACTGCTATAGGAGCAGGCGAGGTTGTGAAAAGAGACCGTACAGACTCAGAAGGGGGTAGGGGGAGAACAGCATGAATAGACATTGATACTTCAGACACGGCAAAAGGCAAAAGGCAAAAAAAATTTAAAAAAAGGCTATGAATTAATGCTAGCAGTCGTGCAGGCAGGAGGAGAACCAAGAAAGAAAGAGTAGGGTTTTATACCCTAAAGGAGGAGGGCATTTCTAGAAAAAGAAACAGGCTCCACCTTGGCCAGTACCACACACTCTAATCAGCCAGGAGCTGAATAGGCCATTAAATGCCACCATTAGAAGGTCGTCATTAAAGGGACAGTTTTCTGAGAATTTATAGATAAGAAACAACATAGAATGGTTCAAAATAAATTGTTTTGTAAATTGTGTACAGTACTTTTAGTTCTCTGTATCAGTTTCCTGTTGCTCTGACAAATTACTACCAATTTAGTGGCTTAAAACAACACAAATTGATTACCTTACAATTCTGAAAGTCAGAAATCCTAAATGGATTTCAGTGGCCTAAAACGAAGGCGTTGGCAGGGCTGCATCCCTTCCTGGGGGCTCTGAGGGAAAATCCACTTCCTCGCCTTTCTCTACCTTCTAGGCACCTGCATTCCTTGGCTTGTGGCCTCTTTCCATCCTCAAAGCCAGAAATGTGGCATCTTCAAATCGCCCTCTCCAAGCCTCTCTTTCACTTGTGTGGACCTTAGCAGTGACATAAGTCCCCGCACCCACCCTCCACCAAGGATCCAGAATTCTCTCCCCATCTCAAAACCAGCTGATTAGAAAGCCTGGTTCTATCTGCAGCCTTACCCCCCTTGTCACAGAACAAAACATATTCACAGGTTCTAGGGATTAGGACATGAACATTTGAGGGATGTATTATTCTGCCTACCATTTTCTCTGACTTGGTTTTTTAATAATCAGTTGTAAGTCTTCAAGCTCTAAGACATGTACCATGCAGTCAGGAATGATATTTAAAATATTTAACAGCTAGTATGCAAGAAAACCAGTAGATCAAGATAGATGCTAGCTTGCTAGCTATAGTGTGGGGAAGGAGGGTACTGTTATTTGAGGCATTGACCCTTCCTCACAATCAGGCTGTATCATGAGGAATTTGGAGGGGCTGGAAGGTGGGGCACCAAGGAAGGTGTGGGGTGGCCCAGAAAGTGCAGGGTACTCCCGCAGCTTGAGGCAGAAGCTCTCTGTCAAGCAGTAGAGAAGTATCTCAATATTTAAATAACCGATAGAACCATATCATTGTATGACAGCTAAACCTCCAGCCTATGTGTATTTCATATGCTTAAATACATGTAAATGCATGTAAAAATAGGTCTGGAAAGAAATACCCTAAATTATTCATAGTCATTACCCACAAAGGAAAACATTAGTGTTTTTTAACACTAATGATTATCAAAGGCACCTGAGGTCTTCCCTTAACACTTTCATTTTTTTCAAAGAGAATCTCTTTATATATTATGTTCTTAAATATTCTTTTAAGAAATAGCCTGAAGAAAAAAGCACCAAGAATACTAGTTATCTCTAGGGAAAAGCCTAGAATTAGGGCAGGAATATAGAAATGAAAGAAGAACTGAAGTGTTGTTAGCTCTATAATCTGAACTACTTGAGTTTTCAAATGTACAGAATATTTTACTAACTTAAATAAATTCTAAAATGTGTCACTCTAAATGTGCCAATTCTAAAATGTGTGGAGGGTTCATAATAGAGTCACGTTATATGAGAATTTTATACAGGATAAAGGCATTTTAGATCATTGGGGAAAGTATAGAGCTTTCAATAAATGGTTCTGAAGTTACTGTGTTCCATTTAGAAAACAGATCTTTGATTTCTCACAGAAATAAATTCCAAGTGCAGTTAAGAAACTAAATACAAAAGCAAAATCATATCAAAGTATAAAAATGTCTATAATTTCTGAATAGCAGTGGCCTAAAAAGTGGCCCAGAGAAATGCACAAACGGAAAATCTGACCACCCAAACATGTAACATTCACATATATGAGAAGAGATACTATAAAGAATGTTAAAAGGAAAAGAAGACTGTGAAAAAGAATATTTGAGACACATATAAACATAGGGATCAGCAACCGAATGAATATATCAACCCTACAATCCAGAAGCAGGAAAACAGTCCACAAGGCAGATTGCCAGAGGATGCAGAAGAAACGCAAACGACCAACGAACACATGAAAGATGCTAAACTTCTCTTGTAATTCAGGAGATACATTTTAAAATAGCATTGCATTTTTCCCTCTCAGATTGGCAAAATAAAAGGGACCATTCATAGCAAGTATTGGCAAGGATATAAGGATATACTGATGTCTTATATAGTATTAATATTGGTTTAGCTATCTTGGAAGGCAAATGAGTAATATCTATTACAGAATGAGATAGAATTTCATCTCACTTATGCTAAAAAAGATGAAATTATGTCCCTGTAGGCACAACGATATCATGACACAACAGGAGTTGGTCTGCAAGGAGCCGCTAGAACGGAGCGCAGTTATCTCCCAGGGGATGGAGCCGAGCTGTGGGAGGAGCCCTGGGGTGCTTAGCTCACCTTTGCTGTCTGAATGCTACAGTGGGAACAGAATCCGTATGTTTCTCATGAAGTAAAAGGAACAACAT